>JAUZNJ010099113.1:4741-32279 GCA_034780135.1 Jordanella pulchra
TGCTATTATTAAATACTAAATTTAATTATTAAGTAGCCCAATTTGAACCTATAAAAGGCCAATCTTAGCATTTCACCTACATTCTTACCTGTAAACAAACCATTTTATACCAGTGGGCCTAAACCACAGCCTATTAGTTACATTTCCATTGTAGTTAAATATCTTTGTAAACTGGGGAGATAAATATAAATAAAAATCCTGAAATATTCCTTGAAATTTGATTTAATTGAATGGTGGTGTTAAAAACTTGCTATAATATAACAGTTCAATTTGTTTTGTACCTCTGCAGTTCCTGTCATGTCATTGCCACGTTCTTTACTTAAAAATCTTTACCATCTATCACACTGAATTTAAGGAATTCAATAGTTTTCTATTTTTCTAGTGTACTGCGGGAAATATTTGCTTGTATAACTCTTAATACAAAAGTTTTCAATCTTGGTCCTCCAGGGTGCATAATGCATCGTTTTAAAGATGTGTCTCTGTTTCAGGACAGCTGATTTAAATCGCTGCAGTACTGTACCTCCACACCCATCCAACAGGTCCTGCTAATTATAAATCAATTTAAGACTGATGTGTGGCAGCAGGGAAACACCTAAAACATCCAAAACAAGAGGTTTTAAAAATAATTCATGAAAAGAAAAGGCTGGTTTTTGGTTCTTTCAGGCTTCTAGAAGCAGAGAGAGCACACAAGTGCAAGTGGATAACAGCAAGGCTGAATAGACTGCAGCTAATTTAGCTTTATTTTTACGATATGGGTTTCAATCTCCATCTCTGATTGAATAAGCTGTATTCACAAATGTTGGCAGGCGACTCAGTCTCAGAAGCAGATCAATGTAAATTTGCTAGAGAATACACACATTACGTGCGGTTTTGGTCATGCTATCTATGCTAGCTGTGCTAATTGCTAATTTATCATGCTAAAGACTCTTTAAAATGTCAACACCATAAGCATTTTTAGTATTAAAACAGTTTTACTGCTTTAAAAAGTAAACTGACTTTTGTTCAAAGATGAGGAGTGAAGAGTAGATACGCAGAGATCGGTGAGTGTCTTTGCACACCACCAAGGTCACTGCAGATAGTGAAGTTTGTCAAAATGTGATGACATCAGCAGTCCATAAACTGTTACTGGCCTTAGCTGAGCTTTGTCTATGTCCAGACCATCTGAAATTACAAAAAAGGAGAGAAAACACACATGCTTGAACTGACTGCCACCAGTCTGCCAGGAATGATTGCCTCCCAGGTTTCGTTATCCTTCCCCATATTCTCTTGTTCACCCATGCTTTCCCCTTCTCGTGGATGCCCCCCCCCCCCACCACCACCACCACCAACAACAACACAACTAATATCCCCACCCATCCCCCCTCTGTCTTTTTGCCTCATGCTCACATGGCTGTACTGTGAGAGACAGACTGCCAGGTATGTTTAAGCTTCTAGAAAAGAGGGTTTGGAAGAAACCGAGCCGGAAGAGGAGAGATAGGAGCTCGATCTGAGTCTAATCAGATTAAATATGGTTTTTATGCTCAATAAGAGGTCTATATTATGATTGATTCAAGACAGTCAACACTTTATCTAGACACAAATGGAATCCTCTGTCATAGACTCTATTGAGTCATCAATATCTGCTGCAGTTATTTCTCTTTTTATTTCTCTTTTCCCCCCCCTCCTGGATCGTTTACAGTGAGTAATCATCTGTCTGGTCGCTCGTGTCTCAGGGGCTTGATCGGCTAGTGCTTCTGAACACTGGCGGAAACCTGCCTGACAATCCAACAAGCCACTCAGAGAAGATTGAGAGGGCCCCATTATGTCGGCTGCCTGTGGCCATATCAGAAGGCTTTTCTTCTCCCTGTTCTCTCCTCTACATAACACACAGCGGTAAATAAATCACAGCTCCGACTATGTTTATCGATCGGCCCCGCTCCAAGCTCCTTCTTTTTTTTCTGGCTTTAACCCGCTTCTGCTTGTTCTTCTCCTCGGGATGAATTGTTACTTTGTGTATTGAAGAGGTTGAGACTGTCAAAACTCTGAGGTGTGAGTCGAAACAGAAGACTGGGAGAACATTGAACAGCGTAACTTTATGACCCCACCATGAGGCTTTATGGTTGGCCTTGATTAGGATCTGTTAATTGAAATAATTTCAATTAGTAAAAGACTCTTGTGTTGTCTTCACCTGAGGGAAAACTTGGGTCCTCCTGAGGTTTTTCCTGTAGTGGCATTGTTTCAGTCAGGTTATCAATGATTGAATCAGAGATTGTCTTGATTGTTGTGTTTTACAGATTTAAATACCTTTGAAGATTTCTTGACAGTTTTTTCCATGTATCAATGCATATCAGGGCATGGCATGCCATCAATGTGATCATTTAAACACTCTAAGGGGATATTGATCAATATCCAATGTAGTCCATGAACATACTAGCTTATTAGAGAAAATTGTGTATTTTGTCTCCACCAGGGGGACATTTCACACCACCCTTGTGTCAATTCATATTCGCTGGAGGGACATTTCATTTCATCTTTGCGGTAATATCAATTCTTACCCACCAGGGAAATGGGATCAATTTGTATTCACCATGAGGACATTTCAAACTGTTCGTCTGTCAATTCATACTCACCAGGGAGGCATTTAAAACCGTTCGAGTCATTTTGTACTAATCAGAGACGTTCCTTTAAGATCTATAGGTCAATTTTTTACTTACCAGGGGAACATCTTGTACCATCTTTGTGCCGATTTATATCAGTCAAGAGCCATTTTGAAGCATTAATGTGTCAAGTTAGATTCACCTTCCTTACATTTATTTGCACTTATGGGGAGGAACCTTTGTAATATCCATCAAGATTCGTACCCGCCCTGACCAGTAACAAATACAGGTTGCTTTTTCCAATCATAATGTAAATCCTGAACTTAACCTCAAAAGTATGAGAGGATTTTTATGCCAGCATTACCAAAGTGCATTTTTCATCACTAACAGAGATTCAGCCTTGCCATTGGCCTTCTCGTTATCTTTTAAAAGCCTTGCTCTCTCTTGCCTTTTCTCAGCATCTCATAGATAATTCCTCTTTTTATAAACACTTTCTCACATATGTTTTCATTCACTGACTTTATTTATTTACTTTGATTAAAAAATTCTTAACAGACAAAAATATTTTGGGTGTTTACAATTTTGACTGTATAAGCATGATATAATGTAATAGTGATGATGCAGCTATTAAAACCAAAGCCATGCTATTTGTGGGTATTCTCTTCAGAATGCTGATCCTTGGAAATGCCCAAAAGGTGTCTGACCTTATTAAATCCAGAATGTTACAGACTAAGCATTGAAGTTAAGCTAAAAAGAACCAAATTTACCTACTTCATTGGTAGGCCTTTCTGTTATCTGCTGAAAATCTTGCTCTCTCTGGTAAAGTGGATGAAGTGTCTCAAGAGGATTTACTTGGCTGCATATCTCACAATCTTCTGTCGATAAGAAAGGCTAACCATGTCAGAATGGATGCTCAAGGTTTCTCAATTTGCTATTTATTCAATTGTGTGCAACATCTACAGCCCCTAATAGGGATTTCTGACACCTAGATGTAGAATTCAGATAAGATCACATTACAAGTCTTAAAATGCAAATTGAACCACTCTGGTAGAGATTTCCTAATCTGAGCACCATTATTGAGATTTTATCAGTTTTGTTAACTTGCTTAAATGTCAGCCTTCCTTCCGTCCTTCCTTCCCTTACTTGAAAAGTGGAAAATGCAACAAATGGTTTGTGAATCTGTTTTGGGGTGTCTTCAATGGATGAACACAGGAATTACAGTAAAAGGGGAAAGCATAACCTGCCAAGCAATAAAACCTATTTACTTACTTTTACTGAATATGTCACAAACCTTAGTATAGTAATGAATCCATACATTAAGTTTGTATACTTCTATATTGTTACTTTTGGGGATTTTTACAAACTAAAGCTTTTCCCTGGCTAGACTAAGCAGTTTTCCTATTCATTTTTGCCTATGTTGATATTTTACAGTTATTATTTGTATGTATATGAGTCTTGAACCTCTGCAAATCAAATCTACTTTCAGGTAAAGAAAAGTTAACGTTGAACTTCGGTTTATCTTACATCTGGGATAATGTAAAAATATATATTTATGTTTAAACACCATAGAATTTAAATGTCAGTTTAAAAATCGGCCTTTCCATCTAATCTGATCTCATCTGAGACCCTAAAAGTAATATTCATGCTTATTTAGCCACAGATGTACTACAATAAAATAGTTGTTTTTCTTAATAAGAAAATGGCCACGAGAAATATTTCGGATCTTTCTGGAGCTTCAGGATTGATAAAAACAGTTGGAAAACCAAACCATGTATTCACCTATATATATGAAAGGATTAAACATGTTTTTTTTTTTAGTAAACACTGCAGTATGATTTTAGATCTCAGGTCCGAAAAGAGCCATCTTATTCAAAAACAGCAAGTAATCTAATGAATAGATAGAAGAATGAGCCATGTGTGAGGTATTTACTCTTCATCCTCCTCTCTGCCTTTTTGTTTCACTTTCCTCTTCATCGTCATTCTCATGTAATCTCTGCGGCCAATTGAATCTGAAGCCTAACGATTTAAGGGAGATTTAGGGAGTCTATGCAAAGTGAAGCCTTTCCAGATCTCAGTGAAGATGAAAGAAGTACCCCCAGATTGCTGTGCAGAACGTGAAACTGGTGTATGCTGTCGAGTAGAGATGTTTCTCTGGATTTGTGGAATGACTGGTGTCCTCAGCTGACCCTGATGAAGAAAACCTGAGACTGGTTTGCTTAGATTCATATCAGTTATAACCTCAATACAATAAGTTGATGTTTGTGATTGTTTATGTTATAAATACTTTTGCAAGGAACAATATGCCACACAGAGGAATACAGGTCAAGTGGGTACTGGAAAGTGAATGCGGAGCAAACAAATATGCATTCCTGCTCAGTGTGTGAGTGGGGCTGAAATGCTAATGTGACTCCTAAGCAGGCGATGAATGATGTGAGACTTGCTGTGCAGCCCCTCCATAGTTAATCAGGAAACACAGCAGAGACTTGGTGTTGAAGCTGTAAAATAAAATGTGAGACTATGGCTTTATGTCCATTAAGTTTAATTTCCTTATGGCAATTTTCATACCATGAGCAGGACTTGAATCCTGCTTTGACTAATCTTGAAATTGGTTTCATTTTATTACCTCAGCCAGAGGTTTTGTCTTTGGTCGTCTTGTTGGTTTGTCAGTTGGCAGGATTACTTGAAAAGTTATGAAGGGAATATTTTACCAAAGATGCAGAGGAACTATTTATTAACATTTAAGTAACAATCTTGTGCAAGTTTTAGCAAGTCACATCTGCGCTCAGTCAAGTCTGTGCTCTCAGAGTGCTTTTCTAGTCTTGTCATGTTTTGCATCCTCAAAAAAAAAAAAAAAAGCAGATCATTTTGGGGAAATTAGCTTCTAAAATCAGATGTCATGAGAACATTCTTAAATCCACAAAACCTAATAAAAACTGTAAACTTTTGAGTATAAAATAATATTCACATATTTTAATAACTCAATAATTTTGAAGATGATGTTTCTAAAGTTCAGAGTTTTTCTATTGCTGCTTTGAAAACCATCCATGCACTTTGAAATCTCCCACATTGCTTTCATCCAACAGTCAGATAGACAAAAAGTTCTGGAAATACTCACTCAGCCTGAATTGGTTAGATCTACCAGCACAGAATCACATTACTTAAAACAAAATGCATTATCTAATCTATACCAAGTTTGCTAACTTTAACCTCAAATTTACTCAAATACACCAGACTCCCACACACACACCCACAGTGTTTATGAAACAGATGGAAATAAAGTCTAAAAGTAGTCTGTAACAAAAACAAAACCAAAAAGGCATACTTGCGCAGAAAATCTGATAGAAATAGACATATACAAAATATTTATAACTGAAACTTAATTTCTTTATCATGACACAAAGCTAGACTAGAGAAATAGATGGATGGATTTATTGTTTAAGGATCGGTAGATTGAGGGAGGAAGGAATAAGTGGATTTATATGAAGTGAGTTGGGAACAAGATTTTAAAAAATCCAAGTATTTTTTTATCCTCTTTTTTCTCCTTCATCAAGAGTGAGCAACAAATGCTCCCCGATTACATAGGAACCTTCTTTTCTTTAGCATTTTCTGAGTACAAATCCAACAATCTATAACGATCCTAATTACTGTGGCTGCAGAAAGTTCCAGACTCCTAGAAAGCTCCTAATATTCTACTGATTTGTCAGATACTCCTTTAAACTGACTTCATATCTCTCAGACCACATTCAGTTCATGCAGTTAAAAACATTTGCATACACACCGTCTTTTCTTTCTTGCGTCCTCCAAGGTTCTGTTCTTGGTCCTGTACTCTTTATTTACTACCTTCTCCTCTTTGGCCACATCTTTCAAAGGTTTGATATAGAGTTTCATTGGATAGGGGATGACACTCTGCTTTACCTATACCAAGTCCACCATGTCTCATTAACTTTCTTCATATTCATAAATCAAATTGAACTCAGGTTTTATTCATACAGATACATTGTACTTAATCTGTATTTTTTGTATTTTTATTTATTTATTTTGTATTTTTTTTTGCTTAAATTGATTCTAATTTGATACTGTTTGCCCTTTAAGCTGCTGGTAATTTTAATTTCTTGAGGGAGTTTCCCAAGGGATCAATAAAGTACTGTCTAAGTCTAAGTCTCTCTATTCATACCTGCTACATTTGGTTTGCTTCAAGCAAATGAGTTTGTTCCCCCCTCTTGGTCTTGACTTTTTTTGCTGATGTGAATAAAGACCAGGGAACTCTGGTCAAGACCCTACAGCCAGACAGTGTCATGTTTGGGTTCTATAAAGTTAGCCCACATGCAGAACACCACAGGAGACAAAGTCAGTTAAATGATTTATTGAAAATAAACATACGTTTCTGAACAGAATTCAGAGCGCAGAAGTTAAAGGGGAAAAGTCTTACTAGGTGAGTCAAAGTAACATATCCTGGGGGGTTTCTTGTAAGGGAGATTGACTTGACTAAATGAATGGTTCTTCTGGGTAGATGCCTGGTTCAACTTGAAAGATCTTTTATGGCTGAAAGAGGAGCAGGCTGAGGCAGAGGGCAGGACATGCAGACTGTACTTGAAGGGTCCTCGAGTTGCTGACTGTTGACTGGAACTGCCTGACTGAGGCTGAAGATCAACTGAAGAGGAGCGATAAGGTTTGGGAAACCAGTGCGTATAATCCACAGCGTCTCAGGAAAACAGGAGAAACACTTAGATCGGATCTCCACCCAAAACTCCAGTATTTCTCTGGAAAAGACAACACCTGGAGAGGAGGACAAGGAATTACTAAATAAATCACAAACTCTAGGAAAACACTGGGATTACGATGGTACTGAATACCATGGAAGGCAAAACACTCAGGCGTTGACGTGTCGGCAGTTTGCCTGTTTTAAGTTCTCCACTGATGAGAACATGAGAAACAGCTGTGCTTCCCAAAGCCACTGCAGCCCAGCCTCTAGCTCCATCTAGTGCCCAGAAATAAAAAGAAAAGAAAACAAACCCCAACAGAAAAAAACAAAAACCCAGGACAGATAGAGACCCACCTTTTAAGGTCACTTTGTTGTGATACGTCTCAGGCATGAATACAAACTGGCCTTGATCTGATCCAAATACAGAAACCATACATCTTTCTAGACTCTGTATCGAAATCGTACCTGTTCAGCTGTCTGTTGCTTAGCAACACTGCTGCCAGCAGGGGGTGGATCTCCCTTGGTTTGAGGGATGCATTCTTCAAAAATGTTCCCAAGTTAAAAACAAAAGCTCTAGAAATCTATGAAATGAACTAGACACTCACAATAATATTAATTGCAAAAACGATATGAATATACAACATGGCCATTCTGCATGCAGGACTCCTAGTCGTTCTCCTCCATTTGTCTTTGCTCTGTCCTGCCTTAGTTAATTCTGACCAATGGGAGCAATGATTGTTTAACTAATTGCTTTGCTATATTTTATAGTCCACCTGATAATAGTACAATTTGAATACAATTTGAATACAATCCTCCTAACTCATCAGTCTCACTGTTGTGCCAGCTCAAATGTCCGCCATGGGGTGCAGAGCCTTCAGTCGCTCTGACCCTTGACCTATGAGCTCCTTCTCAACCTGACACTCTCAGCATGACTCACAGTGCATGTTTAAATCCAGCCTTAATTTCCATGTTTTTAAACTGGCCTTTTTGTGACAAATGTTTGGCCACCAGGGTTTTTTTAATATTCTATAAAATCTATGGTTATGGACATTTACAGTTTTTTACTCTCTGAATGTTTGTTTTATGAGTTGTCTTTGCTTTTCTGTAGACACCAACAAATAAAATGTATTTAATACTACTTCACTATGTATAGCATAAAATACCTTCATCTGCTGTTAAGTAGTTAAAAACAGAGTTTAAAAGACTAATGCTAAGCAGCCAGCTCTCACATCAAAGCAAAGGAGAATAGAGACAGGATGAGGTACAAAACCTCACTGTGTTGCTCTGAAAGTAAAATACAGACACCTCTACATCGCTCTCATTCTCCTGTTTTCGTTAACTTTCCAATTCTTTATATAAAACTGATTGTAGACAAAATTTTCTTCCATATTTGAATTAACATAATAATGGTGTGGTGTTGCCGCAATGGTTATGTTCTCCATTTTCTGCTGTACCTTAAAGCTCTATATGGATTATACAGGAATACCCATTGATGGAGCCAAATTTACATGGGAATCCATTCCATTCAAGCTGAGAGATCATAATTGATCCGATGGGATAAAGCCTGTATCTGGCCTGCTCGGCTCGCAGGGGTTAAGGTGAAAATTAATTTGCTTGTTTGTTACGTACATTTCAATCCTGCAATTAAGTCTTCCAAATGATTAAAATGTAAAACAATGGAGCGTTCAATGTGACTTTGATTGCATGCTTTTGTTGTTTTTTTCTCCTCAATACCATGATCTGTTTGCCTGTAGACTGTACATCCAGAATGCTAATTAAAAAGAAACCTCTGTTTGTGAGCCTTTTGGATACTTGGACTGGTTCAGGTTTCTCCTAATTAAGCTTATACAAAGGATCACCTTTTATCTGTGGTGGATTTACAGGAATGTTGAATATTTTTGTATTAAAAACATAACCTCAGAATTATTTACAGAGCGGCTACATAGGTTGAAGGCTAATCCATTTTATTTCAGTTTTTTTTACTAGAGTTATGTTATTGTATTTATTCAAACAAATTTCATTTAATGTTCTGGATTTTTAAAAGACATTTCTGTCCAACAATTAAAACATTATTAACATTTTATATAGACGGCTGCATCAAGAACCGAGACCTCTGCACATGGGTTGTGCACATGTCCCAATGTCCCATGCATCACCTCTTCGTCAGAGTCTCAACACTGAAATGATTGAAAGAAATATTTCCTTATTGAACTTATGACATCTAGTAGACATTTAACACTGAAAATCCACAGGTTAAGAATCCAACCTGTACTTATTTTGTCCCAACATTTAATAATATTTAATAAGACTCAACCTTTCAACAGTTCAGTTTTTAAATCCTTGCTAAACTGTAAAAATTATCATATGTTGTTATTATAATGTTAGTAAAATAGAACAATAGTCAACATCAACAGTTATGAGAACAACAAACACGTCATGTTAACCAACAGGTTACAGAAACTTTAAACAGAATCTGAGTGTTTCTATTAGCATGTCATCATCAGAGATTTTAGATGCAGGCCAATATAATCCGTTATCAGGTTTTTTAGCTCATATCGGAACGATATTAATATAATAGAGACTAAATTTCATGCAAATTCAGGTCAGAAGAATAGTTACAGCTCACATATAGTCTGTAAAAATCCATGGTTAAGTCTGGTAGCGGATTTATATTTGAATTTAGATTTAACCTTTGACTAGACCCCTTTAACCCATTAATATGCTTTGATAAAAAAGTTTCTCTACATGTTATCCTGCTGGTAGGTATAAACTGAGTTGAGGTTTATTCTAAGTAGTCGGTTTTGGTCAGCTTTTCTGTCCTTAAAGAAACCCCCCATAGGATAATGCTGCCATCACCAAAATCTTTACATTAGGGAAATCTTATTATTTTGCATTTATAATGACCCCCTTATACTTGTTTAAGGGAGAAGTAGAAATCACCCAAAAATGTTGAAAACAACTTGATAAGAATCACCATGACTGTACCCACATGTTTTTAAGCCCAAACCTATTAAAGTTTAGCTCCTAAAAAATGGGGGGAAAAAAGTTTTTTGCCTTGAAACATCCAGGCTTTCACAGCGGGAGAAGATAACATGATTCCAAGCAGGCGAGTGTGTTTCGTCAGAGCCCGGGTTGGAGTCGGTTCTATCGACAGCTGGACCGACGCCATGTGTATGCGAGGAGTTCCTCCTGTGTGAACGTACATCTGTGCATTCGCGGACCAGCTCGAAGCCTTCTGGACAGGGCCGAGGGTGAAGGGGAGCGCTAACACACTCTCCTTGTCAGCGGCAAGGGTAATTACTCCTGGCTGAAATTACTCAACATTTGTTTATAGGCTCCCCTGAGCAAACTGTAAATAGATTGTCTGCTCGAGTCCAATGCCACCAAAAAGAAAAGAAACCAACGCACAGTTAATACTTTCTTCCCTTTTATTTCTTGTTTTTCTCACAATAGCTAAAACTTCCAGCTTTTCTGTGAAGTCAAGAGACTGCCTCAATAATACTACCGGATTCTTTGTTAAACATCCAGCTTCTTTTTTCCACTCGTCACATAACTTTGGTCAAGTTTATTCCTTTGATTGAATATTGATCCCTGCCTCCACCTTCCTCCATCCATCCCTACAATAGCTGAAATCATTTTAGCATGCATATGAAGAGGAGAAGAGAAAGAAAAATGGAGGAGAAAGCAAAAAAAACAAAAACCAAAGCAATCCAAGTCAAGGTCCTTCCATGTAGTTATTGTATGAGATGGTTCCTGTCAAAAATGACAGTTTGAAACACTTGACCCACAGAAATGAATTCTTGGCCAGGGCCAAATGACAGCCCCAAAAAGTAATTCATTCTTTTGAAATGCTGAGGGAGGTGGAGAGTGAAGTGTGGAGAAGAGGAGTGACACGGAGAGCGATAGAGCAAGACAAAGACGTGGAGAAGAAAGGAGAGGATACAACAGGCGCCAAGTGAGAAACAGCGCTGAGGAGGCGAGGAAAAGGAGCAGGGAGGGGGATCAATGAATGTAAAACAATCAATATTTCCTTAAATTCCAAAGTAAGACATCAGTTTAACTGTTGCCTCAATCCACGATAAAGATTTCTCTTTGAAACACCAACCAGGAACGTTGTACATCCCATAGCAAGGCTTGTTTTTCATAAATGGTGTCAGAACGTCTCACGAAAACATCAGAAAATTTCTTACTGGATTTCACCCCCTTTTAACAAAATAACTAACCTTTTAGCCATTACTAATGTACATCGTGATAATAGGATATTTGCACCCAGTCATGTTTCTGTTTGTTTTATTTTTACATTTTTAAACTTTGGTTTAAACCATTCATTGTAGTTCCACTTTTCTCACGGTAAACTTTAAAAATTTAAGCAATGCAGAAAAACTCCGTACATTTCATAGACGTTACCCGTGAGAAACAGAAGCCCAGGTCTGATGGTATTCAAAAAGTGACAGGTGTTTTATTCTACATTTCTTTTAATAATCGGATGGCAAAATGTTCCTTCAAGATTATTTGACACAGAATTTAAACCCAGTGAAGCTAAAATTGCCCTTTAAAAACTTCATGATGGATCATATTGATGGACAAAAATGGACAAAACGGTTTTTCTTCTTCAATGCAAAATGTTTCTATGTTTTTTTTTTTTTTTTTAATTTTGGTTCAATAGCTGCTTTGAGTTGGTTCTGTCAGCTAAAGACACTTTTTACTGTCTATATTCAAGCTAACGATTAATAAATTACTAAATTAGCTGATTATATTTTCAATATCAGTTTATTCAATTAATTGTTTCAGTCTTATCGGCATTATTAGAAAAACTATCTTTAAGTAGAAGTTTATTCAAACCAACCCTGCCTTGTTTGAAAAGGCATTTACTCTCTAATCTTGATATCTAGTTGGGGAGCAGCTCAAGCTATCAATCGTTCAAACTAGTTATACAAGACATTTTATTGGAGAAAACGTGGCTCACGGTTCAGAAATGTTTTGATTCAGACACATGGAAAAGTTTTCAAACATAAAAAGCATTTTAAACCAATTTAATTCAAAAACACTGTATTTATCTCAGATTGTTGAATAAATAATA
This sequence comes from Jordanella pulchra, assembly GCA_034780135.1. Lineage (NCBI taxonomy): Eukaryota > Metazoa > Chordata > Actinopteri > Cyprinodontiformes > Cyprinodontidae > Jordanella > Jordanella pulchra. Next base: position 17,100 of record JAUZNJ010099113.1, read on the forward strand.
ATGCTCAACATCCCAATATGATTTAAGTCTAGACCATTTCTTAATTTGATTTCATTTTTTTAGCAGTTTGGAGACGGAGTTGCTGGTGTGCTTCAGATCAACGTCCTCCTGCATGATGTGCTGATGACTGAAGACTTTCTCCATCAAGACTCTGGTAGAGTGACAGTTTTACTGTTTTATTAGTTGTAGGAATTGAAGCCATCTCAGATACCAACCTTACAAGCACCTCTTTAAGCTCTTTGACAGTCTGAAAATTAAGACATTATAGAGGCGCTAAGATGCACCCAGAGTAGTTAAACACACAAACACAAAGCAGATGATTTGTACAGTGAAGCAGTTGAGGCTGTCCGTGTGTTTGCATGATTTTAATACTCAAGCCAAACAAAAACTGATTCATTTTCAGTTTCTTAAATATCTATATAACTGTAGTTAAATAGACTCTAGTAGCTACCCTGCAGTGTGCTGCTCAACCAACATGCTGTTCATAGGTTTTTTTCATCCCTACGGTTTAACGATTAAAAACTGCTTTGGTTTCCATCCTGTGACTGTTGTTAAATAATGAATGAATGAGTTTCCTTCAATGTACACAGTGAGATTATAGTCAGAAATGATCAGCTCCACTGACAGTGTAAATAGTGTTAGAAATACAATGTGGACACAGTGTAAACAAAAACAGTAACGTTTTTAGCTCACTAAGCATCTACAGCACCAGGTGGGGGAGGGGCAGCGATGCATTGTTATCTTGCAGTGGAACTCTCATTGTGCAGTATTATAGTCGGTGGAGCAAAGAAAGATTCTTCTGAACACTTTAACAAGGATATCTAGTGTGTTCTGTTAGTTTTAAACAGCTGTATAAAATCAGATTTTATTTAATATGTAGGTTATTTTTTAACTTTAGCAGATAGAAACAGATTGGTCGACCCGTACTATAAATGAATAGATTATCTGACAGCATTAATTCTGGTAAATGATTTATTTTGCTAATAAAAAAAATCTGAGCCTGTAAAGTAAAGAGAAGCAAATTACATTGTAGGAAGCTTGGGTCATTGCAAACAAAATTATTAACATATTGACGTCAAACTGTACTTGCATGGCTCGATAAGCTATATTACTTAACCAAATTGTAATCCGTACCAAAGAAAGACAATATTATTTACCTTAACTCACCTGGTATGAAGTGTACCTGCATATGAAAGCATGTTTCATGATCGTTTCTATCCAGTCCCCTAATTTTTTATCTCGTCTAACAGCTGCTGTTGTTTCGTTTTTCATTTCTTACCGGCAGCAGCTATGCCATAAAAAGTTCCTGTTGTCTGCACTGGTAATTCTGGCAACCAAAAACACAACAAAAAGGCACTTTAAGCAGCTTGTGCAGCAACCCTGTGCTGGTTGATGTTGCTTTATTTTGCCACCAGCTAACGCTTTGGCGTAACCGTGACAACAGTTGCAAAAGGGGTCTATATAACTCAGGAACTCAAGAACTGCTTCCTTGATCCTTTCAAAATAAGAGTCTCAGATGGATCTTACATATTTTGTTAATCACATAATACTTGATTAGAAAACAGAAACTGGGGAGTGTTTCTTCACCTTGATGACTAATAATATTTTGTTTAATATCCTGAGATCATATGTCAAGTAAATCACTTGCACCACTATATATATTAATATTATACCTAAGATTTACTTAATATTTTCTTGTTGATAATTAAAATCTCTTCTATTAAACCAGTTTGAGTAAAACAGGCATAAATAGCAGAAAAACTTCAGTCGTCCTTTTAATTTTCAAGCACTCCAAAGGTGCTAAATGTGCTTCTGTTTACATTAAGTTATTTGTTAATGATGATTTTGATTGTTTGCTGCTGTACACCAGCCTCCCAACATATGTTGCTGTTATTGCAAGCTGCCATCCTGGCTAATTTGTCTTAATTACACTGAGTGCGTTTGCTGCCTGCTACCGTCGTCCATAGAGACAGACAGACACGTTAGATAGATTGGAGGGCGGGGAGCGTAACATCTGTCTGTTAAGGAGACACGCACACAAAGACACATTTATAACAGTAACACAGGCTGGAATAAACACACCGCTACTAAAGCCAGCGTATACAGGGAGATACAAACACACCTCCGTGGTAATAAAACCTCTGTCCAGCTACATCACCACCATCCCTCAGCCCTTACCTCCCATGTCCTGCTAATGGCGGCCACCGCAGAGGTGACTGTGTGCAAATAGGGCCGCAGTGCCGATGGCCATCCATCACAAGGCCCCGGAGCAACATTACACCGCTCTAATGGCCCACTCTGGCCTTCCTTATGATATTAATCCACCGCCTCACAGCGCTGATTTCATTTGTAAAGTGGTAAGGGGAGGAAAAACGTTTTTATTTATTTATTTTTTTCCGCAGGGTGCTAACGGGCCTGGATGCAGAAACCTTTGCTCTTGTGTGAAAACACATAGTATATAAATGCTCTGACTATCACCTTGGTGCTGGGAATGCATAGGGACACTCATACCTGCCTGTTTCCCCTGCTGCGAGTTTAATTATATGGAGTACCCGCAATCCGGCACGCCGCGTACGTCAAACGAACTCGGCGAGGCTGTAAAAGAAAATTATTGGTATGTGAGTCGACTCTGCAGGCTGAATGAATGAGTATCAGGAAAACAAGCATTAAAGAGCTCTCACCGCCTTTAGAGACACAGGGAGGCACTTCTTAGCTGTTTGTTAGCACGCTTTGTTTTCCAGGGTTGAAAAGAAACTATAAACGATCTATTTGTGTGAAATTTATAATATGTGTTACCCAGCAGACAGAGGAACAACCTCCTGTTCTGTTTCTGACCACAACGTATCCATTATTTAGAAAATTATTCAAATTGACATAAATTATATTATGCTTGCAGATGTTTGTATCTGTTTATTCTGATTATTTGTGGCTGATAGATTATATAAACCCCAAATTCAGCCTAAAACATTATATATATTTATATATATTAGTATATATACATATATGTGTAAAGATGACAGCCTTACCAAGGAGGGTAGGCTATTTTAGGTCAATGGTGAAGAAGGTGGTTGTTTAAATTGCCCGTTTCAGAAACACTAATGCAAAGTTGAGTGGAAGGAAAAACTATTAGCAAAGCATGCACAAGCAGGAGGGATTGCCGCAGCTTTCAGAAGATTGTGAAGCAAAGTCTATTCGATTTGGATTTTTACTTTTAAAAATATTTTCTTAATTTCAAATAAAAATAAATGCTAAAGGAGATTTGATTATCCAAGGTTCTTTTAAGATACTTGCAATCGTGGTTCAAGTTTTATGTATATCTTTGTATAAATGCAGTCAAGAGAGAGCAGGAGAGCATTTATCAGACATTTGTTCATTGTTCCTCACCTTATATGTCAGAAGAGAATAACTAAGAAGAAAATGTAAAAAGATGATACATGATATATGATATATATTAATGACAGCATTAAATCAGTCGTTGATTTCTTAGACGACAGTCTCATAACAAATTAATAAACAAATGCCAATTCTTTTCTGTAGAATATTAGAACAATGAAAAAGTACAAACCGGCTCCTGCTCTATCTATAATCTCTGTAGGTGATGGTCTATAGGCGCCTCAGTTATCCTGCCCTTGTGTTTGCTGGCTCTAGAGTGGCTGAGTAGGACTGTCAAGTTGGGGTGACTTTGAGCATCTGGGCTCTTTGTTTCTCACACTATAAATAAAGCCACCTCAGCCCTTATGCTGCTTTTACCTCCCTTGCTTACAGATGGAGTCACTTTAACACTGCTACTACCACAAAACATATTTCTCTTCATTTAAAATTCAATTTAATTTAGTTTTTTTGTTTTTATTTACAAAACACAACCAGAATGGAGTTCAAGAGAAAAACTCCAATGGTTTTAATGATAAGAAATGGGTTAAATTATTTAGATAAATGTATGTTATTGAGATTTAAAAAGAAAGATCATCACGATGTCTATAATACAGTTAACAACCAGAATAGTCTGGCATGCATTTGTATTCAGCCCCTCAGTCAGTACTGCGCTCTTTTGCTGCAGTCGTTTTGGGTACGGCTCTTCCATCTTTCCACATCGAGATTCTGACCTTTTTGCCCGTTCTTATAAAATAGTCCAGCCTCAGTATAAAGCCTCCATGAACATCCTTTTTTAGAATCCTGCTGTCGATTTTCAATCAGACTTCTGGCCAGACTTTGACTGGTTGATTTGAACCATTAAATGTGCCATGATGTAAACCTCTTGCCGTACCGTCAGGTTCACTGTGGTGGAGGAGGGTGAACCTCCGACCCAGTCTCAATACTCAGGTTTGCTTCCAGGATTGTTCTGTACTTTACTTCATCCAACTTCACATCAATTGTAATCATCCCTGTCCCTCTTAAAAAGAATATTTAAAAAAGCCATCCCCATAGACTGATACTGCCACCACCATGCTTCACTGTGGGGATGTTGTGTTCAGGGGGGATGTAGATTGTTTGTTTTCAATCTCATTAAACATTTGAATGGAATCAAAGACCAAGTTAAGAAGGAGGCTGAAAATATGATCAGAAAACAAATATTCTTCTGCTGTGTTTGTAACTGATTCAAGTTTTGAACTTCTGTTGGTTGCAACAGTAAAAAAGCAGCCATTAAATATGCACATTACTTATTAATGCATGTGGTTGCACTTTATTTAATAAAGGTGCATCATATTAAAATGTTCTGAATTCGCCTAAACAGCCACGTTTTCTTCCTTGATGATTTCCTGAATCAGGGTGAGGATATAAAGGGGAGGCAGCCGTTGTCAGAAAACCGGAGCTCAGTTTGTCTTCAAGCACATTGAAAGCAGCAACCAAGCTCTCTGGCAGTATGGAAGAGGGGGGGTCTGTTGACCCGGGGAGCAGATGGTGGGCTGAGGAGAAGGTCTGCTGGATGGACGTCAGAGCCAAGATCCTCTTTGTTGCTTTTTCCCTTTTAATTCATCAGATCACCACTTGGACAAACTAAACACAAGCACATAGACCACATGAATGTCAAAAGCTTAAAGTGTCACCAGAAAGGACACAGAGAAGCGAGCCTTCATATTTTCTCTCAAATACCATCGTACATTTTGCAAGGGGAACATTTCATGCTTCGACCCTGAAGCTCAGCAGCCTCAGATGTTGTCTCTCCTTGTATGTCTCTCCTGCGATGCTTTCACTTTTTAAAAATGCGCCAACCGAAACCTTGCTCACGCTTCTGGTTTTATTTTTTTCTTTATAAATCAAACATTAAAACAGATATCACTGCACCGCAGAGCTATACCTCTCCGTTCTCTCGTGCCTTCTCATGCTGTGCTTAAATGATTTGTGGGGGGGGGGGGGCGAAGGCAGTCTGCCCGGTGTAAAAATTTCATCTCTCTCGCTGTGGATGAACAGAGCGGCTGCAGACAAGCGGAGGAGTGGAAATGAGGAGAGCAGGGGAGCGCTGATGTCTGGCGCTGAACGTGTTGAGCCAGAGGTCAGCCCAACTCGGGCGAAACCTAGAAACAATAACACACACACATATACGATGTGTGCCTGTAACTTGTTCTACTCACTCATTGAAAAAAGAAAAAATCTGGGATTTGAATAACCCTCCCAGTCATAAAAACAAACTTTGTGAACACAGAGATTTTGATGCCTTTATTAAAGACCGACTACTCTTTGAGTTCTTCTGAGCCGTCTCGTGTGATGTCCATGAAACTTCGTATGTGTTGTGAATACTAATGGCTCGGTGGGCAGTGTGTGTGATAAGTGATGAAACGCCTTTGAATGCCTGCGTTGTCCTTGGCTGACTGGTGGGTGCCGCTCTATTATGGAGATTTGCTTTGCTTTGAAAATTAGCAAAACCTGCCAGGTATCAACAGCCTCAAAAGCTGTGTCTTTAAGCACTCGCCTGTGTTCTTTTTAGCCCTTGAACATGAAAAAAAAGCCTGCAGACTGAAGACTTACAAGATACTTACGTGATATTGATGAGAAAAATAAATTAATATGAAAGTAAAACACTTAAAATACAAAACTCAGTTGCCAGAGGTAAAATAGCTGTCAGGGATGGCCCTGTAGCCTAATGACAGGCTGGGCTCATCACAAGAGAGATCTACACAAAGACAACCAATATTTCTATAGATTCACTTTATAAGAAGATAAAAGACAACAAGAGGGAGAGTTGGCGTCCTACTGAAACATGTTAGATCGCAGACGTAGTGAAACTAAACCCAAGACAGCCACGAAAAGTGGCAAGAGCATTAAAACAAAGGGACCAAACCAAGGTAGAGAAAAGCCGTGTAAAGGAATGTTAGAGAGTAAAAAATATTGATCAATAAAGTTATTCATTCATGAATTTAATGTTTTTGAAAGAGAAAAGATAATATTCAATCTTGGTTAAAAATCAACATTAGTAAACAAATTTATTGACGAATTTAACTTAGTTTTGATTAACTAATCAAACTATTCCTATGAATGATGTTCATCAGTGTGGGATACTTGTATGGGTTGTGTTTTCATATCCATATCCAACAGTGCTAATGTTAAAGTTAGCTTTCTAGCATATCTAGCAAGCTAGATATGCTAGCTAGTTAACTTTTCTGCTGCGGCAAATTTACTTAATTTTTTTTGTGTTAATGGACACTTTGATGACAACACATACAATCAACAAACTCTGTCCTCCTGAGCGTGGACCGAGTGGATCCGTAAGGCGTCCTGAATGCTGCAGATTTTATGCAGATTTGCAAATAAAATGCACAAAGTACAAAGCTGCTGCTAATCCCAACCTAGATTGCAAAATGAGTTAATGAAAATACTTCTTTAACTGACACAGTTGTCTAACATAAAATAAAATCATTGCCAATTTTAATCTACAGCCTCATTCAGAGCATTTTAATCAAACTGTCTCTAATCTTTGCATTGACTTGAAATAGGTCTAAATTCCTAAGAAACATGTAGACATTTCTTTTCTTCTTTAACCTGTGATACGCTCCTGGATTTGAGATTGATTTTCTTTTAAGTCACGGGACTGATTGATTTTTAAACCTCAATGCATTAAAATCTGGTTCACAAATTTCCAACTGTTGTTTTATTATTATTACTTCTGAAGATTTTTTTATTATTATGGGGGATGCAGACCAGATGAATACATTTATAAAAAGTTGGAATTTAACAAACTTTGTTAAATAAATGGCTTTTTTGGTGTTAGAACTTATATAATTTGTAATCGGAAACAATAATTAAACGTTTCCAAATCCAAAAAAGTAGGATAATTACATCGGTTGAATCATAACCATTTGTTTTATCAGAGAATTAAAAGTTTGATTGAAGTTAGACAGTAAGGCTGAGGGGGTATACCAAATATTCCTTGACTTAATGTCTAATTCTGGATCTGACTATTAGCCAGTGAGGTTTTAAATGTAAATATGTCATTATGCTGTCATTACAGTGTTCACATCCACAGGCTCATGGGTCAGCCCAGCCACTGTTAATTTTGCATGCAAAAGCTTTTTTTCCCCCCTCCGCTTCCATGCGCTCTTGAAATGTTAATAACTTTCTATTAGTTAATGTAGCGTGACTAAAATTCCGATTAGATATAATTCATTTTAATATCTGTGACTGGCCCGGCCTGATCATTTTCCGCCGCGTTCTCCCGGCCCGCATTACACGATTCTAAATTGGACTCATTTACATTGGCTGGTTAAATCAAGGCCTTCTCTTGCAATTTAGCTGTCATCAAATCAATTTTGTAATTTTCTTTGCTCTTTGAGGTACCACTGTTTCCGAATTGAATAATACCGGCCATCACATTTAATTAGCTGTTATAGCATGTGTCAGGACAAGGGATGCTGCAACACCTCAAATGCAACGAGACACATTGGCAGCCACAACTTGGATCCATTAGGTACAATATTGTAGTAGACAAGTGTTACTCTTTCTTTTTCTAGCTTTGCTAAGGACAGAATTTTAAAAATATTGTGACGGTGACATGGTGCAATAAAACCAAGAAAATAATCATGTTAATACATTTCATTTAGGTTCACTTCAAAGAGTAAATCTTACAGTTCAGATCCATGACTCATCATTATTAATATTTTCCCGGTTGTTTTTAAGGTAGACAAGTTTAAAAGATGCACCTCTCTTGAAAAGGAGATGAAAAATGACCAAATTGAGGGATAAAGACTCAGTAGTTCCTGCCATGGCTACAACATACAGCTGGCACAAGGAGGAAGCAGGCAGACCACAACGTAAGGTATGCTATAAGAAAATACTGTCTTTAAATTGGCCCAGTCACATTCTACAGCTATTAAAAAAACACACAAAAAACCCCAATTAACCACATATTCAACTTCAATACAACAATATACACAAAGAATTCCTATTGGCATCCATTTAGACACACATTCAGATCTTTGGATCGCATGTGCAAAACATCAGTGTGACTCGTTCTGTTTACTAGCTGACTCACTGGACACAGTTATATTGTTATTAAGTTGTTGCCCGTATGCATGATGTCTTACCTCCGGTCATATGGTTTTAAACCAGCAAAGTCTGCTAGTTACTTAAAAAAGTAACTATATTTACTAGTTACTTATCTAAAATGTGCAAAGCTTTCCTTTAATTGGAACTTTAAATCAAACTGGAGGTTCGATTACAAAATCTGTTTGATGTTAACTAATTTAAAAATAAAAAAATGTCTACGTATCTTAAATCATTGTATCCTTCTGCACCATTTTTGCCCTGTGTGGTTGAACAAGTGAGTTTCAATATAATTATGTAGATGTGATTATGTTTTTTGTTTATAATAAAAGAATAATAAAGGAAATTATATGTATCTTTTACCTGGCTGTAAAGTTATGAAGCTGAAAATCAATGCTTTTCAATCAATCTAATAAAAATAAGATATAATGCAATAAAATTAACAGCACTATTTCAAAAAAAAACACACGATGTGTATATAATCCCAGGAAAAAACAGTAAATTGTATGAATTTACTGTGAATTTAAAGGAACATTTAGCTTAGAAGGATATTGTTTGAATCCATGGCTCGCTCCATTGTCTTTCAGTCTGTTTAAGGTATGCTGAACACCCACCTACACTGCAGCTTTTTAGCCAAACATCGTCCAGAATGCCTCTATTTCAGCTTCCCTCATCCAATCAGTGTCACTTTTCCTATCTCAGCTCTCTGCTCATCTCTGCAGTAAAAAAAACAAACATCTGCTTTAACTGACAATTAATCATAAGTCAATTATTTGTTTACATCCCTAATCTTAACACACCCAAAAGGAGAAGTTGTGGAATTTGTGCTATATGTTTTTTAATCAGCAGTTTTCAGACATATAAAGCAAAAATAAGATAATAGTAAAGCTTTTAAGATCTACATTTTTAAGTTAGTATCTTTAAGATCAGCCGTTCATAAGCAAAGGCTTCTTATTTTTAAAGAACTTTGGCTTGCTAGCAAGTTTAATTTGCTATTAACCTTGTTTCTAAACTAGCTAATGCTGAATTGTAGCTAAATTCTTGCTGTAATGTTGACTTTTTAACAATCGCCAAAATTCTTACCTTTTATTAAACGTATATTTCCATGCACTTTACAGCCCATTTTAACATTTTAGCCTTACGTTCTGTGCAATATACAATGATATAATGACAATCAGATGAAACATCTTCTGTTGTACTCAGGACCAAACATTAGATTGTATCTACTAATAGCAAGGTTGATTAACATTTTTTATTTTCCTTTGCAAAAGTTTGCAAGAGTTTGAACGACAGATTCATTTTCTACCTTTTGGAAAAAGTTTCACCTTCATTTGCTTGAAAAATCATGATTAGAGCGGGATGTGCTATGGGTCTTTGGTGAAACAGGCGTGTGTGTAGAGCTCCCATGTGGGTCTGCTCAGTGGTGACTGAACCATAAGAACAGAGGGACAGAGGGCTGCCCACAGCAGGGACTCTGGGATAGCTCTGCCTTCTCTGGAGGACCACAGCCTTGGGTAAATGGTGATGTCGCTCCAGATCAGAGGACAGCCTTGCTCTTAAGAGTAAGGTTGAGCAGGCAGGGTGTTCGAAGAAGGTAAGACGATGCTGTGGGAGATGTGGGTCAACCCAAGGTAGAGAGGTCTGGGAATTTGAGGGCAGATCACAGTTAAGGTAGAATGGAGTCTCCTTTGACTTATGGAGTCGATGAGAATTACATACTATCCAACCGTTTTTATACATTTCAGATATACTCATTGCTTTAACTGCAATCTAATAACAGAACAACTTACATATGTTGCATGAAAAATTACAAACACCAACACACAAACTTTTTAACAGACAAGGGGGAAGACTAAAACCAGAAAAGTTCAAGTGGTATAAATACTTTGCCAATGCAGTTTTCCTTTATTTTTCACCCTTAAGCTTTTCTGAATGTGATGTATTTCTGCTCAATGAGGCACTTGGGGGATTTGCTGCCTAAATCTCCCGTGGTTGAGATACATATCAAAGCCACAAATGTCAAATGAGATAGCAATGTTGGAGCTCTTGTAATCCACTTGGCTGCTGTAGTTTTGAGCAACTTCATATGAATCTGAGCTCCTGTTGGTTTTGGTTGATATTAAAACAGGCTAAATGTTATTTGTAAATTTACTTTTTATGTTCCGCCTCTCCTTTAATGATTTATTTCCACATTCCTGTGTAAGTAGGAATACAGAGAGCTAACAAATCTAGAGCCTCAGTCCCTTCATATTTTTGTGTTCTCTTTTCTCCCCCCCCTCTTCCTGTCAGCGTTGCATAGAGAGCGGCTGATGTTTTAATCATGGCCGTAGGGCTCATTGTGATGTGCAGCCACCTCTGGGGTCTCTAATTGTCTCAGGCCAGGCAGGCTCTGCTGATCACCCTGCGTCTGGAATGGCTAATGACTCACAGTGAGGTGGAGAAATAGAGATGCTTCACATATAGAGCCCTTTCAGCTTTTTGTGTGTGTGTGTGCTCACCTGTTTCGGTTGTTTATGTGTGTTTTTTTTTTAAGTTGTGTGTGTGCGTTTGTATTCAAGCACAATCATTCACTGTGGGCCTATGTATGTAAGCACATAATGGATCCGAGAATTAACTGCACACAGCTTGATTACCACCTTTCCCCAATCAAGGCTAACATTATCAACCCCTGGTTTTCTCTACAAAGCTCAGTGCTCCTGTCTGTCTTTAAAACACTGTTTTAGATAGCTGTTAGGCTACATTTAATACATTCTACTACTTCAGTCCATAGAACAATATTAAAAACAAGTTAGTTTTCAGCTTAGGACTTATTTGTCGGTCTTAAACCTCTGGAAAGTGCAATACATTCTTCATACTCATGTTATAAATACAAACTTTCTGGGCTTTTTTTCTTTTTGTCTTTAGAGCATGCTAATGCTAACATCAAAGTATATTCTGGGACAAATCTTGTGTTCCTATGAATAAATACTCAAATAAGCCGCTACCAGACATTCACTTAATATTCATTAAACATATTTGTATGTGTGCTTAAAAGTAAAACCTTTTAGGTTTTAAGTGTACAGACCAACAGGCCATAACCCCCTTTGCATCAAGACTTAGCAAGTTAATGCTAACGTTAGCATGCTAATAATGACTACAGCTAAATGCTGTCAAATTTAGATTAGTAAAATTTTGATTGGCAAAAAAATACTTGAGGCTAGTTTGGGCCTGTCTCAGCTTCTATCTAATTTAATGTGATCAAATCTAGTAAACTTTAAGCTATATTTAGTAATGTATGCTATTTTTTCATGCTACAACTTAAATGAAATGAATTATTTTTTATACATTTTCAAAGGATAATGTTGTTCATATCACATATTGAGGTTGATCTATAGTTTTAGCAAAATGCTTGAGTACCTAAATAGGGTACAATAAACATTTGTAGTGATTTAAAAAAAGTTATGCTGTTTACCTCCTTAGAACTAGATTTTACCACACATCATATCTGTGTTGTTTGAAATATAGGCAAGAGTGTTAATTGTAAAAACTACAATTAAGTAAGTTTTATTGACCTTGTTTTTATTGAATATATAAGTTGATATTAGATATATTAGTATAAAGTCTCAACGCTATTGCCTAAAATAATTTTGAGACTTTATTGTTCGGGGGCTATCTTTAGTGGATGCATCATCAAATTAGATTTTGTTTTATGCTCATATAGCTTTGAGTGTGAATCGCCTTTCTTACTGGAGGCCTTTGAAAGCCTTAATAAAGCTCTTAAATTGATTATCTTTAAAGGAAATTAGTGGTATAAAGCGTTTTCCATGTATGGGGGGCTTTTTTGGTGTAGATGTTGCAAATTATAGTTACGTAACCAGTTCTGAGCATCCTGTATGGTGCCGATAAAAAGTTTGCTGCGAATGAAAATGAAATCTAAAGCTTTTAGAGATTATAATACATTTTGAGATCTTTATACATTCCCTGACTTCATTGTTTTTAGAATTGAAAAGTTTGGATTGTTCTTTTCTATTAAATAAATAGGCTTAAATAAATTGCCCTCAAGGATTTTCAAGGAAATTAGTTGTCTTGCTGGTATTGGCACTGGTGTGTTAACTAGAGTATGCAAATAATCAAGAACTAAGCTAAATCCAGGTTCTTCAGATTAATCTCAGATCTTTTTGTTGGATTCTTTAAAACCGGGGTGCGGTTTGGTGCTCCAGCTCACAATAATCTCCAGGATAACATTTCTGCTGGGAAACCAACCAGTTTATATTAGCTCTACTTTTTCTGATAAGTGTGCTTAAATATACAAGAATTTTGTTAAAGTATTGTGGGATTCTCTGTAACTCAATAAGGGCCATTTTTGCCATACAAACACATTTTTGCCATACAAACACATTCAGTGCTTTATCCATTTGGGGGCTAGTTGGTTTGTACCATGAGATAGACTTATAACAACACTTAATTGTAGAAATACTTAATTAGTCTGCAAGGAATCTGAACTGTTAAAGAATGGAGCTTTGGGATGAATTGGAGCAGAGCTTTTGAGCCAGGCTTTCAGTCCATCATCAGTGTCTGACCTCATGAATGCACTCCTGGAAGAACCATCAACAACTCCCATACACTCAACCCTACTGTCTTGAAAGCATTTTTTTACACGAGGCTGTAAAGAATGAAGCTATGCTATGTCAAAAAGTTGTTTGGAGGATTTTGTATCGTTATTTTGTGTATAAACATAAGATACCCAATACTTTTGGGCAATAAAGCTTATGGCACAGTCTGTATATATAGTTCCTGAGCCGTTAATATAGGATTTTTCAGTTTGTTGCACTGAGAAACACCTTGCAACTACAGTTCAATAATTCCTCAGCTATTATTTACTATTATACCACTAGGAAATGTTGCATATCGTCCCTCTTCATGAGATTCAGACCTTAATCTTCTAAGCTGAGAGGTCCTCATGGCTGGCCCATGGATGATGTGTATTTAGGGTAAAAGGGCCTGTTGCTTATGTTGCTGATTGTACAACTGTGGATATGGCTTTCAGGTGCTTGGGAAGGAGAGCCCTAAGCCTTGGGCGGCCCACACTGGCAGCATGCTGATTTCCTTCCTCCTCCTCCTTCCTTTCACACAACGATAAGCGTTTCTGATCATGTCTCCTGCTTTCACAAACACCAAGGCTCTTATAGCTGCTATTGTATCTCAGTCGCGTTTTATGTAGTGCCTTCAACACATGTCACAATTGTGCAAAATGTTGAATTGGTTTAAAGTCCAAATTTTGAGTGTCCTTCAAACCGATCCACAGATATATGGGTTGGAAAAGTTGTCATTCTTGTAATAAACTTACCTTCTTTCTTTTTTTAAATGATCTTGCACGGATAGAAGACATCTTGAAGCACTTTGTTAGACTGTCATAATTCATAGCAGCACTCAAGTGTAGGGCCCTGAAAATTAATAAGCAGACTCAAGTCTTCCTTAATAACAAAGCACGTCTCCTGCTCCTTTCGCTCTATTCGCTGCTCTTATTTGCATACAATCTGAATGCCGAGAGCAGCAACAATAGCGGGGTCAGTGCCGCTGGATGGGGTCAGCTCTGAGGACGGCTTGGCAACACGCTCTGTATGTGTCTTTGCATACTGTAGGAAATCTATTGTGGTAGGAAGCTAAGTGGCGCTGAATGCCAGTGGTAGACCTTCTTGAAAATACAAAGCATGGCCTCGCCAATGGCGTTCTGTTTCATTTTACCCTCTGAAGAGGCAATCCAAGAGTTTAACCCCACAGAGCATTATCTCTTCTCCTTCTCCTATGAACAAGGTGGTCAGCACTCATCACCTAAATAAAAAAGGAGTGGAGGAGAAAAGAAAAAAAATCTGTTCTGACGGGACGGTCTGGCCGGTGATAATCCGAATCCACTTTTAGAGCAAAGATAAGACAACGTATTAAATGTAATTATAAAATGGGTGGTACAAATTGTTAGTGCTGTGGCTATCTTCAGAATGCCTTAATGTCTGGAAATAGCCCCGGTGATTTAAATCATTTTAGCATTTCCTTGCAATTAGCGTTCGCATAATAATACTGAAGCTAATTTCGGCAGCACGTTTGACATTATAAATGTAATTGGCTTCCATTCACATCCCCGCTGTGACACATCTATCAAGCCTCGTGGGCGACATTTATGTGTGTTTGTGCGGGTGTGTGCATGCCCACCGTAGCATGAGAACGCCTCATCACCAGCCTCTCTTGTTTTGTTTTTATTTTATTCTTTTTATTTTCCAATAAAAATCTACAACCCTACAATGATATAAAGACTGGCCGTTGATTGCTTTCCCTCTTTTAATTAAACATTCCCAATAAAAATAAGAATTTACAATGCGTTCTAATTACACTTCTTAGGTGACCTATGTAACGACTGGTTCCCAATGAAGCCCCATTAATTGGCCTGTCACAGTTCAGTTAGAGGCTGTTGTGGCACCGTCCTTTGCATAGGCGTGCTGGCACGACCAACATCACCGAACGCTCAGATATATATATTAAAAGCTCCAATAACAGTTAAAATGCTATTAAAGTGGATGAGGCAAAGCTATGCTGCTGCTCCCTTTAATTTGAGGGCTGGGTGGACTGCTCTCCTGGGAAAACTATTCCCCAACTGGCCGCAGCATATGTTGTGACTGCAGACACACACGCTCAATATGAACACATACACACCTGCTAATTTCAACAGGGGTG
>JAUZNJ010099113.1:32379-48061 GCA_034780135.1 Jordanella pulchra
GCCGCAGCATATGTTGTGACTGCAGACACACACGCTCAATATGAACACATACACACCTGCTAATTTCAACAGGGGTGGATGACTTCTTTTAAGCTAATATTTCATTTGCCTCTTGCAAAGGTTTTAATACCCCTCATTCTTTTTTTCTTTTTTTTATTACCTGATGTTTGGCTACAAGAAACATGAATAGAGGTTCCACAGTGAAGCACAGCGGCGGCAGCATTATGATGTGACATTATTTCTCTATCATCAGATTAGATGATAAACAAAACTTTGATGATGAATGACCAAATATGGAGTCGTTAAAAAGTATTCATAAGCTTCTTATGCTTCTCTACATTACAATCACAGCTTTCAATGCGTTTTATTCAGATTTTATATGATGCAACAGCAGAAAGAAGGGATGAGAAAGGAAAGGGATACGTGGTTTTTGATTTGTTATTAAATTTGAAGTTTAGAAAAGCTTGGCACCCGTTTCTATTGAGCGCTTTTGGGAAAATACTAGGGGTGTGCAATCTTGCCCAAAACTAAAAAAAGAAGTAATTTTAGGAATAAATAGTAATTGGATTTTCCTTCATTTTTAATCTACACAAGCCACAAGGATCTACATGTTTAGCTCCATGGTTTCATTGTTTTATGACCTTATTGATGCCTAGAAAAATTGCTTTTTAGCTGCCTTGCATTGATCTGCATGTCAGTGGAAATTTTTTCTTCTTTTCTGTGTGACGCCAAACCGACTTTAAGCATTTTACTGCCACCTAAAGGGGTTGAAGTGAGAAACTTAGTGTCTCACTGAATGTAATCCTAAAATGAATCCAGTGTCTCTGCAATTTAGAAAATTACCTTTTTTCTAATTGTAATGGTTTTAAAAATGCGATTAACATCAAGGGCAATGGAAATACTTTGCAGTCACAAATACAGCGGCAGGTTTTCTGAATTGATTCTCTGTAGCATCTTTGAAGATCTAAGGACCGAAACTTTGCTCCAATCTTCTTGCAGACTGAATTTATGTAAACTGACCATTCAGATCTCTTTACATTCAGAGCCGCATTCACCCAATCGCACTTACATATCTGCCACAGCCATGCACCAATACACAGATCTGCAGGTGACCTAGGGTTAAGTGCCTTGCCCAAGAGCACGTCAACATGCAACAGGAGGAAGCCGGAGGGGAATCCTTCAGACTCTGAGTCATTGTCACCCACATCAGCTCAAACTGTCTGTGAACAATTTTCAAGTCTCGACTTTTTGTTTTATTTAGGTCTGGACTTTGATTAGACCCCTTCAATCCAGTGCCAGATAAAGAACAGCCTCCCTGTTGCATAATACTGCCACCACCATGTTTTACCCTTTATGCTTTAAACCTTAAACCTGATTCTTTTCATTCCACTTCACTACCAACTCTTGTCTATCACCTGGAATCTCAATAGAAAACGTTGCAGCAATTGGACCATGACTACATTTTAAGCAACAGGGGTAGGAAAACATCTTTCCGCTACTAGACATCTGTAAACTTTTTGCTGATGCCTTTATTGCTTGTTAGCCTTTACCTCCATGAAAACACACGGATACATGCATGCAAACATAGCATTTGCATGGCAGAAACACTCAGCCGCAGATTAATACATCTATTATTAAAGGACAGAGTGGCTGAGCTGAATAAAACCGAGAATGTATTCACATATGGCTGTTTTTATGTGTCTTTCTTGATAGCCACGATAGTTCAGGGACATCACAAATTGCTGGCTGCTCGTGAGTAAATAACTAATTTCTCTGTACAAGAACACAGCTTTCACAGATTTTATATCCTCCTGAGGTGTATTATTCTACAGAAATGAATAGTGAAATAATGCCGGAAAATTTGAATTAAAGGCAAGGTAAGCTTTTGATACAAGGCAGAGCCCTGTGAAAAGCAGCGGCTCTTGATGGATTATTTGGTAATTTCAGGCCACTTTGTTGACAGAGGGTAGCCTTGCAAGGGTTAACAAAGCGGCGTTTTTGCCATATGAAAGTTGTTATGTTTAAGGGCAAGCAGTGACCAAGTTTTTAAATGAAATGAATAAAAGAATGGAAGGTTATTTTTCTTGGATGGATGCCAGTTTTTAAGTAGCACTCCTTGTTCGGCAAAGCTCGATTCTAAAGGACTGTCTTTTATTTGGGATTTCAATGGCGCTCCAATGAGTGGACGTCAATCGATTTTAACCAAAGGACGTGAATAACTTCCTCCTTGCAGAGATCCAGTAGAGAAATTGTAAAAAAAAAAAAACAAAAGAAAAAAGAAAAACATGTTTGAATGTAGAGATAATTAATACTGATAAACATTCAAATCCCACCCTCTCAAAATTAATAAATAAATAAGAGAAGTAACTAATTATTTCTAATGTGTATACACTCCGGTTCATTTCTGGAGGATTTCTTTCACTAGTTTTAATGGACTGATATTTAGAAAAAGGCTATTTCATCCATAAGCAACAGCATTACTGACCAAATTAGCCTTGAGTAGATCTTATTTATGCTTTTTTTCTCTTTAGTTGGACATATAATTAATTCAGCTTTGCCTGCAAATGGGCAGCAGCAGAGTTTCCATACCATTAGATACTTTCTTAACCTTGGCGAATGCTTGAGATACAATAAAGAGTCTAGCTGCCAACTTCTAAGTCTCCTTCTAGGATTTAAAATGATGATTTTCTCCCTCTGGGTTCAGGTTTGGACTTGA
Organism: Jordanella pulchra; assembly: GCA_034780135.1. NCBI lineage: Eukaryota > Metazoa > Chordata > Actinopteri > Cyprinodontiformes > Cyprinodontidae > Jordanella > Jordanella pulchra. The sequence continues at coordinate 35,096 of JAUZNJ010099113.1, forward strand.
TTTCATGTAAAAGTTTTGGGGTCTTATTTACGAGAGGCTTAAGCAGGGAGTAGACTGGAAGGGCTTGTTTGTATTTGTAGTAATGTGGGTGATGCTGCTGTTCGTTGAGGTGAAGAAAGAGTTGAGTCAGAAAGAGAAGCTCATGGTTCCCAAGTTTGTTTTTGTTTGGGCTCTTACCAAACTATGTGACATCCTGAGGATCCTTCAGTTTTCCTGGTAGGTTGCTCTGGTTTTCCAGTCTCTCTCCACCAGACAATGACTAGAGCTTGCTGGAGAACCCGGCACTGGGCTAGGATGAGGAATGAGCTGCAGAGAGAATACGGAAAAGCAGAAAAAATGTAGATGTATTTAATTTTATTTACTTTCCTTGCTTGTGTCCTTTTCCACCTTTCTTCATTACTTCCTTCTTCAAACCTTGCCTTTTCTCCTTTTTTTGTAATTCCTGTCTTGTGTAATTTCCTCTGTTGGGATTTTTTTCTGTCCTCCATTATGTACATTGTGTACTTCCTTTTATCTCTCTTTCTTTAGTTTTCTCTTTCCCTTTTAGGTTTTTAGGTTTTTAGGCTTCCTCCTTTGCTTCATTGTGTCCCTTGTATCACTTCTCTTCCTTCCATCTTTTTTTTTGCATGTCTTTTCTTCCCTGCTATCATCCTACCTTGTGACATTCCTTCTTTCCTCTCTTTCACCCCGTTCTTTTCTTGTATCTTTCACTCATTCCTTCTGCTTTAGAAAAGTCCTTCTCCTCTTTTGTTGTAATTTCCTGTATGTCTGTTAATTGATTTTCTTCTTTCAATGCATCTTCACTCTTCTTTGTTTTTTCCCTTTTTAACTTGTTTTTCAATCGTTCTTCCTACTTTGACTCACTCTGTTCTTACTTGTGTTCTTGGGCTTTGTCATTTCCTCCATCCTTTTTTCCTTCCTTGCTTTCTTCCTTCTTTCCTTCCTGTTTTTCTCTAATTATCTGGTTACATAATTAAAGTCTATCTGATGTAGAAATATGTGATCCATGTTTAAATTTCTTCCTTTACATTTGCAATAGTTAAAAAGGACTGGGAATATGGCAACATTTGTTTGCAAAGTATTGAATTTTGTCCAAGATAAAGTTTAGAAACCATAATGAAAGTAATAACTATTCATTCTGTGTGAACATGAGGAAAAATATGTAATCTATTTCTTTATGATTAGTAGTCTAAAGAGGAAAATCATTATTATGCTATTTTATTTATTTTATTCTACCAACCCTTTAATGGATTTCTATTTTAAAAATCCAGAACTGTTTCTTTTTAAACGCTGTTATTTCATATTGTTTGGGTTTCAACACGATTCCCTGACTGATCTTAGTTATGGTCCAGATGTATTTATAAAACCCACAAAGTATCTATAGTACTAATCCTATAGTTTCTGATCCTTAACAACATGCTGTGGGGCACCTCTATAGCCCGACTGGCACAGCTCACCCTCCATCAAACACAAAGCCGAGGTCTTTAGAGGCAGTGCAACCATGCTGTCCAAGGTGAAACTAGTTTAAGAGAGAAAAACGAATGACACTCACTTCTCACTGCGGAGGCAGGACTGGGATATGGACCTCCTGAAAGAAAGCCAAGCACTTTCTTAAGAGAAAATAAATCTTTATTTGCATCAGCATAAAATATATTTTCTATTCTTTTTTTTTTTCATTATGGCTGCCAAAAATTGTAGTGATGTTTAGATACTTGGAACTGTTTGATTATTTCCTCAAATCCATCTTATTCCAAATCTAGACATGTCAGTATCTTTACTCACTGGGTTGCCATGGATGTTTGATCGTTTAAATAGCATGAGACACATAAACCCATAAAGCATCGGAATTAGAAACATTATTGTTGATAAAAACAGAAACCAGTGGTTTTTATGGTGAAAAAGAAGAATGCTTTGAGTGGCAGCTTTTTGAGGTGTGACGAGATTTCATGATATTAAAAGGCCACAACATTCCTCTTTAAAGTGAAGCATGTCTCTTACGGTGGTGTCCAGTTGCTATCAGCTTATCCATCCAGTGTCTGAGGTTGGTTTGTTTGGGCAAACATTACAGTAGGAACACATAGTTTCGACATTTCAGCAGCACTTTCAAGCTTATTCTAGGGCATATTTTTTGAACTCAAGGCCAAATCAGGCCTGCCAAGGCAATTTAACCGTCCCTCAAGAGCCAAAAAAGACATTTAATGCCATAAAATAGAGACATATATTCTTTTATAGAATAAAAAGTGTCTTAAACTGCTAGATAACTAGGAGTGAAGTTATAATACCAGACAAGTTTGCTCTTTGTAAAAAAAAAAAAAAGAAATGTTAAAAAACAAAGTATGGATACACCTCTGTGAACATCTGAGCCAATATCAGTATCTGATTTCAATAATCCCTTCCTGCCAGATAACATTTATTAACAGTGTTGTCCACCGTTGCCCCTCTGTCTTAGTTTAACACCAACATTCCTGAGCTGCATCACATGAACAGACAAACACCCAATGTACAGTTTGTTCAAGTTTCCCCCAATGATCTTCAATATGGAGCCAGCAATCCATCCTTCTCCAGTTACAAACCATAGCGTCATGTTTAGTCCATGTCCGCACAACGGTGAGTTTGGGAGTATCTGTGGCTCATGTCCACATGTAGGACTACATTAGCATTTTTCTCCTGAGTGGTATTAGGGGTGTCCCGATACAATTTTTCCTTTCATTATATGATACCAATGTTGCAACTTTGAGAATGGGCTGATACCAATATTAGCATGATCATACATAGTTTTGTTAATTATTTAATACTGTAGAATGTTAGAAAAGGCTTTATAAAGTAATATTACTAAAACGAGGAACAATAATCAACAATAAAAGCTTAACCAACGAGTTTCAGAAACTTTAACAGAAGCAGAGAGTTTCTATCGGCATGAAAATATGTGCGATTTTTAGACACTAGCCGATAAAATCCAACATTATTTTTTTATTTTATTTTTTTGGCTAATATCAGACTGATATCTGATATTAACAATAGATCTGGACATCCCATCTATAGTGGGTTTTCAGGGTGTCCACGTGGTTATTCAAGGTATTAAAAAATAGTTAATGAGGTTAGCAAAAAGAAAGGACATTAAAAAGCATTAAAACTGACCAACAGTGTGTTTGTTTATGCTTCAAAGAGAAGAAAAATAAACAAAACCTAACTCTTTCTTTGCTTTAACCATAGACTTTATATGCTTCAATGGAACAGTCCGCATATACTTTTATCCGATGAAACAAATGGATTAGGGTTTTAGTACAATGATAATGCAAAGAATGTCTGTTTTATTGTAGTCTAGGGATTTAGATCCTCTCTGTTAGCAATGAGTTTGTGTTAAATCTTTAAATCCCTGAACTGCACATTTCTATAAACCTTTTCTATCTTTTACTTTTCATGCTGATTCATTTTGATGAAATGTATTTTTCTTGGGTTAAGTTTAAATGGCAGCTATTTTACAGATCAGTGTTTTTATCGATGCCAAAAAGTTACAAAGTTAATTGTAAGCATCACTACTCTTACTTACTACAAAAGGTAAACAAAAACTTGGCAGTTTTCAATAACTTTTAATTAGTTATTCACATCTACAGTAACGTTGAAATGCTGTGCATGTATTAAAAAGGGTTTAAATTGTAATAAATTCAATGCAATAATTACTAAACAAGCTCAGTTTTTAATGAGCTCTATTTGTACTTGGAAGGGAAAATTTCCAGCCTCCAGGTAGAAAATTTCAACTGAAAAGCCCCCAAAACACCCTCAGAGTCAGAAAGAGATGGTAAACAAACCATACTGGACTTCTGCATTCAACAAGGAGGCTACTCTTATCAACAGCTGTTTTCTCTTTGACTGTTTTTAGCATTTCTTAGTCTTTAATGTGTATATAATATTAGCAAACACTTGCTGTAGTAGTCATATATAAACTAGAGAATCTAAGAGTCCACCATAAGGAAAGTGGACGTTATCCCTTCTAAGTTTATGTCGCTCTTCTTTCCCAGTTCAACCATGAGTGGAACTGCAGTTAAAATATAACATTTTTTTTCCCTACAGCTGCTTTTTTCTCACTAATGATGTTGTTTTTGTCAACAATCTCTTGTTTGAACACTTTTTCACCCATATGCAACAGTTCTGTGCTGCTCACAGGCACAGAATACACAATACACAGTAAGTATTAAATACACACAGTTTAATACACAGTAAGTATTAAATACACACAGTTTAATACACAGTAAGTATTAAAAAACATAGTACGGCTCCTCCACCTTCATGTGGTTACATCTTTACAGCACCATCCTTGGGTCTGTGTGAACGTGGCCTTAGAAGAAGGGACTTATTTCATGTACTGAGTGCATAATGAAAGACATGGCTTTAAGAGACAAGGAAAAGAAATGCAGGATTAAAGGAAGGAAATATATCTCTTTATATTCCAATTTCAAATGTGTCTTCTGCATTTAACCCAACCACTAGGAACAGTATGTAGCGCTCAGGGAAAATTCAAGGGTGAAGCATTTTGCTCAGGGACCCAAAGTGGTAGGCTTAGGTTGAACTGGTTATCTTTGAGCCATGCAGAACATAAACCTCCTGCTTTCTAACTACCAAGCCACTAATCCATACAGAGTTTTGAGATTTCCAAAGTAAAAAAAACATCACCTTGTGATTATCATTGAAATCCTACCCATCAACACCACAAACAGCATTGAGGAAAAAGATGCAGCCCTGGCAAAGTCCGACCGTCGCTAGAAATCTGTTAACAAAAAAAGGCCCTTTTGTTACACAAATACTGAAGGATCAGTGACAGATTTTAAAAGCTTTAAAAAAACTTTTGTTTTTGATTGCATCCTTAAATTAATGGTACTTTCCCAGAGCGCTGATTACATTTCTCACATGTCTAATATGATCGCGTTTAAAAAGAGTGTGTTACCTCAGTGAAGTCAAAAAATGTAAAAACTGAAACATGAAGAACTTTAAAAAATGAATAAACCCTTTAAAATAAGAGCCTATTTTCAAACACCAAATATGTACTTTCCAAAGCCAGTGAGGACTAAGAGTGTTGCTGCTGATCTGGTAATTACTATAAACACACACAAAAAAACCAAATAATTTGGATAAACAAAACAGCACCACAAATCCACATTTAACATACTTTTTACATGAATATTTCCAGTTTGAGTTGTTAAGAACTGCTAAATTGTTTGTTGCATCTGTTAACTTCCACCTCTCAGATGATTTATTAATTTATTTCAATGCGCTCAAGATGAGGCAGAGTCCTTTAACAAGAAGTGAGGGAACTATTATTGGTAATAACTTTAGAGAACATAAATAAAAAAAGATCTAAAATAACTTATTGAATGATAATTAATCTGCTCAGATTTATGCCAAATACTGCCTTTAATCATTGTTGCAAACCTAATAAAGTGTCTAATCTGGATAAATCACTGCACTTAGCAGCTTCTGAACAAAAACATGTATGTTACTTAAAGGTTGCACATATTTCATTCCTGCAAAGATTATCCAGCACAACAGGAACAGGCAGTATGAGTATACATCAATTTCTGCTTGACACCAACCCCTCTGTTGATTAAAATTCAATCCATGACAAGCTCTCAACTGCCACTCACCCAGTCATCTGTCAGCGTGATTCACTGCTTTACAATATTATTTAAAAGCATACTTGAATCCCAATGAGAATCCCATTGACAACTTATTGCTGGAGCAGCTGATGAACATTGATTGAAAAACGGGTCCAGTTTGGAGTGGAGCCCTTTCGGTCTTACCTGATCTGGTGCAACATAATGAGGGGGGGGCAGGTCATTTATGGGTATAAAGAAGAGCCATCAGTAGGATGAGAGCAGGAAAACCTTTTATGGGGGGACCGATGCTGCGTTCGTTTGGAGCCATGGACACATCCAGTTCAAGGACAACATTTTTTTAATCCCCTTTGACGTGCATATGCATATTGCACATTCTTTAGCTGTGTCCAAGTTTGCTTTTGGCTTGTTTATCTCCTCCCCAATAATGGGTGTGTTCCCGTACTTATGGCCCCTTCAAGTCCAAGGCTGGCACGCAATAACGAAGACAGCACTTTCAATAACCTTGACGGACAGATTAAAAAGAGGATTCAATAGCTACTTTTCCCCATGAGCACTCCATCACGAGGCCACAATCCTTCAACGCCGCTCCTCTCTGCCTTTATCGTCAGCCCCTGTCAATCACTCGCTGTCCTGGCAGAGGGGCCTCTGCTCGCTCCAAAGGAACTCTTCTGAGTTCTTCCTTATCCTTAGCTTGTTGATTAGAGCGGGGCAGCAACGGAAAGAGAAGCCTTATCGTTGAGCTGAAGTGTTAGCGGTGTGTTTTCCCCACCAAGATATCACCCACCCCTGCTTAGCCCACACAGGGGGCTGGACGGTATTCCTGTGAAAGGGTCCCACATGCACAATCACCCTCTTGACAGTCAAGCCCCCTGATGTAGCTGCTTTCCTCTGAGTGAGCAGACTGTCCTCCCCACATGTGGGTGGCCATGTCAATCCCCATTACTCCCTGCGTTTATGTGATTCCTAACCAACCTGAACCTCAACCCACCTGGCATCCCTTTCAGCTGCAGAGCTCTCCAGCCTGCAGGTTTTGATACCCCGCCCCCCCCTCCTCTTGAGTTTTTTGACAGCGTCTTTCTCTCGCGGCCTTTGAAAGTTCACAGCCTGGCTTGAAGGCACAGAGAGGAAAATAAAAGTGCTCTAGGCGGGCTCGGATCACAGGTAAATACTTCAGAAAAAAAAAGGAAGAAGAAAATAACTGATGAGTATTCAGGAGACATGTTGCCTGAAGACGGGGCAAAGAGTTGAAAGATTGTTTCTTGATGCCACACATCATCTCTCAGGTTCCAGAACTTATTTGTTATTTTCTGCCATGATTCTGTGTTATCAGTGCAGCACTGCGCCGCATGGAGCATCCAGCTTTATATTAGGTAGGAGACTTTACCCTAACAGGAATATTGGGTGGAAGCACCGTTGTCCAGAGGTTATTCTGAGTTTAGTGTACACAGGAAACCCAAACAATAGAGTAAGTGATATATTGGCTAATTAGTGGATCCAACTGCTCCGTAATTGCTGTGCCCTCTGACCCGCTGTTACCCCATAGGAGCCAGTCTCCACCCCAAGGGCATTGGAGACACCTGTGATGGCGCAAGCACACCCCCACGTGCACGAGCACAGCAAGCTACCCCTGTGATCCCTGAATGTCAGGCTAAGGGCATTCAGAGGCCAGGGCTCCTCTCAGCCTAGCATAACGGGAGTACGAAAACACACAGTGGGCAGTTGAGCCACTATAATCTGAGGGATTTCAGGTCAAATGGTTCCAGACATGAGAAAAAATAACTGTGTCAACATCCTTAACCACGGAGAATAAATATCATGTAAGCTGCCGGGTACATCAGGTCCAGAAAAAATAATAAAGGTACATGCTTTTTCATCAACGTGTTATTTTTTGGTGTTTTAACTGATAGTTATTAATTCAACAGGATCTCACGATAGTATTCACAATCTTAGTATTACTTTTTTACATTTTGTCTTGTAAAAACCACAAACTTTGGCTTATTTAAAACAAAGATAAACACAAGCAAGACTGCAAAGTAAATAAAGATATACTAGGATAAGATTCTTTGTTGTGTTTTGTTTTACAGAAACCAAAAGTAAAATCAATTTTGCAATAAATGTATTTATCCTTATCTTCAGTTCATGTGAAATTTCGTCACCCCCACAAGGGCAACGATCTTGTAGGGTTGGTGATGACAAATGAGAGATAAAATTGCCTGACATGTTGATTCAGGGTTCGGTTTCCGCTGTCATCGTCTTCCTTCTTGTTTGCCACTCATTAGCTGCGCTCAACAGCTAGTCAGTCATCTCTCTCACTGGCAGATCTGGCAGCCATTCAGCATACTGGAAAGGAGAGTGATAATAGTGGTTTGGAAGCAGGACTAACAGAGATAGACATTTATTGACGCTACCGGTCTGTCTGACAGCTAATGTTTGTCTCAAAATAGGGTCTTTAGAGTTGGGGATAGACGATCATAGCCGGCGTTCGGGTAAAGGGTTGTGGGGGTAGTGCTTGGTCCTATCATTTCCGTTACCCTGTTAAGCCTTACTTTGAATCTCCTGAACTTCATTCTTTTACACGTTTTTATTTCCTAAACTGAACAATATCTGTGCTGCTACTGAAAATTACAGCGAATCTAAGAATCCCCAAATTGATCAAGTATTTCTGAAACTTCAAGCTTATTTTTATCTTTGCTCAACATATAATCTATGCTCAATTCATAGTCATCAGTAAGGAAAAAAAGTGTGGTTCTAACTGTCATAAACAGACCTTTAGTCTTATGAAAGTACTTGATAAACTCTGGAAAGTACCTGGCATATTTCAGATAAAGTTCCTAATAGGATCCCAGAAAGTTCCATGGAATTACCTGATAAGTTGCATAAGGTACATTTTTATTAATTTAAGGGACAAAATGTTGTTGCTTTTGTTCAGTAGTTTTCTGGATTTTCTTGCTGTTTTGACAAAGGTCCAGTCCAGATATACACAGAGTGTTTCTGTTCTCTCTCCTTTCTTTCTGTCTTTGTGGGGACATGTTTGGCGTTATGATGACAGGAAGTTTGTTTTCTGGTGGGTGATGAGAGTCAAAGAGAAGGTACTGATCCATCTGGGTTGTTTTCCTGTGAATAACAACACTTTTAAGAGTTTGATCTCCAACCATGAACACCAAACCGCCCAAAAAAGGCATTTTGTGAAATTGGTGCACAACTCTGGTGAACTTGGTGCTGTTTTCTACTTGGTTAATGCAACCAATGAAAGCTTCTGTTTGCTTTGCTTAGATTTTGGTGCAGTTTTCATCGATGGTTGCCAGTGGAACTAGTGATGCACTCTTAGAGGAGTTCAGGGGTCTGTCTCCCACTTTCTCCATGTAGAGTTTAGCCAAGAACGCTGTTACTGTGGACCACTGCACAGTTGTGTGTAAAGGCTGTTGTTATTTGTGAAATGAGTGGTGGACAGCAAAGCTCCAGCTGGATACGGATCTGATCTTAGACGAAATTGTTCGTGTTAAGATTCTTATCTCGATGGAGTCACTTCCTCATTGTTTACACTCCCTCAGATGTACAGGTTTTTTTTTACCTTGGATCCAGCTTTAGATGAATAAAGTAGAGTAGAATAGAGTAGAAAACCCTTTATTGTAACATAGTGGGAAAGTTAGGTGTGTCTGTGGCAAAGTAAATAATTAAATTCTTTCATAGAGAAACGGTGACAGAAAGAAGAGTAAAAAAAAGGTATATATATGTGGAAAAAGTTCAGTGAAGTGTTGTTGTACCAATCATTAGAGATTACATTACCAGTGCTAGAGCTGGGCAGTTATATTGCCGTTTAATCAAAAAAGTAAAAATATATATATACTTTTAAATTGTAGAGACACTCAATTCTTACGTTGAAAAGAGAGAAAGATGCAAAGTTTCTGACTATATAGCTCTATAGTTGGCAGCTTTAAAATGGGTTGACTTCGACATAAGGAAAGGAAGAGTTGCAGCTAGAGCATAAATCCGTGCAAGTGAGCAGGAAGGAAGCACTATTAAATGCAACAATGGACTCTGGGTGAGCAGTCAAGGTCAGAAAAGAATAAAACAAAATCGCTATCGCAGTTTTGATCTGATGAAATGTTTTTGATTTTTTTGCTAAATTGCAAAGCTCGAATCAGTGCGATGTACAAACATTTTCCCGATATAAACTGAATAGTTTTAGACCACCTCCAGCAACTAAACAGGCTTAATTGCAGGCAATCGGACTTTTTTCTCAGTTTTTCTGAAAATGTTTATCAGATCTTTACTTAAAGCGCTGACGTTTGAAAGTACCTGGAGGTCCGTCCACCTGAGCACAACAGCAATCAAACTGTTAATGCTTGTAAACTGAAACAGAAATTGCTTTTCTCTTTTAACAAAGATGGCTTCCTTCACCCCTCTTCACCCCCTAAGTGTGTTGTGGGGTTTTGAAATTCACCAATATCTTATATTTGGAGGCATATATTAGCCAAAACTAAAGTACAATTTTAACGATGGAATAATATTTCCTTAACATACAAAAGCCAGGGAGGTGGTGTTGAATGCTTTATGTAAACACTGGTGATAAACTCAACGTAAAGTTAGAGATAAGAAAACTTTCTTGATTTATTCACATCTAAAGACATTTTGGTCATAATTAACTTTATATAATTGAATCTAATGTTGAAACCTGGATCCAACCCTGGCTCCAGCCGTGGTGATGATATTTTGCTATTAGCTGTTAGCCTTCATTTTTAGCATTAAAATCGGCCAAGTAACTGATTGTTAAACCCCAACATCTCATTATAACTAGTATTACATTACAAGCAAAAAATAACTTGTCTCTAAATTGAATTTGAGTGAATTAGGTTGAAAAACAAACCAAAGGTTGAAAGTACAACATTTTATTTGAAAAAATGCTAAGTAACAATAGTTATATGTGAAAGCCTATGATTATCAAATGTAAGCGTATCTTTAAAGCCATTAGCAATGCAAATGCTGCTCATTTTTAATGTTGATGAGATGTGTTTAAAGTAGGAAATGAGGCACTTGGTACTGAAGATATAGACGTCTATGTCTATTTTCAACTTCATTAGATATCCGCCGACTGATTCCATTCTGCTGTTTATTAGAGCACTCATGGGATTCAGCGCATTAAACCATTCCCTCAAAACTTAATCTTTCGTTTAATTAAAGTTGTCCAGTATGAAAACAGAATCAGCCTGCTAAGAATTAACTTCAACCCTCCATTGTCCCTCCATCAGAGCCACAGACACGTGCGCTCCGGCTAATGAAGACGTGTTAAGATACAGATTCAGGCCCATTTGCATGCAATTACAGCGCACCGCATAAACGCCAGAACTGTCAGCATCCATGCGTCCGCGTATCCTGCATCTGCAGTCCTCCGGAGAATTAGGAACGACCCCAACCTCCCCCTCCCTCTCCCACCTCCCTTTCCCTCAGTTTCACTAAAGTCATTGCTCTGCCTCTGCAGTTTTGTGGCAAATGGCTGAAGTCCATTCAAACGTGTGAAATTGTAATCATAGCTGTCTCTGGATGGGTGTAATTAATGTGCTCTATCACAGAGATTTTGATGACCAGTGTGGAGTATGCAGGGGAGCCAAGCCGGCGAAGTACGTTGGCTAAATGATGTGCTATTATATGGAGTGTTTGGTCATTTGTAATTGCATGCAGCACAGAATACACGATGAGCAAAGAGGAATGTCCTCCTGGAGCTATCATCATTGTGTTCATTAATTGCATTGTTGATGGCTAGCTGGCAGCACAGCAGGTTGGACTTGATGAGTGTTTATGTGACAAGAAAGCCTGCAAATCTGACTTTGCAAGGAACTCAGACTTGTGCTGCTTAAGAATCTCTGCTAGTAAATTTACCTGGTATGTTTTAGGGACACTTCGAAATCGAATCTCCTTTTACATTCTTTAAATTTTCCCTAGAAGCCTGCAATGCTCACAGATTGATAGATCTTACTACACAGTCATTAGCCGGCAATATATATGAGGATGTTGTACTTAAGTGATGCTGTCTGTAAACAAGAGGCCGAGTCAGAGATAAGAAAACAGCAGCAAGAGGAGCAGCAGACGACTGATAGCCCTGCAGGAATACAGCAGGGGCCTCCCAACCATGTGTGCGCCGCTTCTGTCTCCACTCAGATAAATTAGGATATGGAATGCAGGGTTGTGCATCCCGAGATAATGAATAGATCTTCTCGTTGGGACGGATTCATCACCCATGGAGCTAAACATGACAAACAAACATTAGTGTCAGGAGAGCTTGGAAAGGAATGGGGAGAAAGGGAGGAAATGATGGAGGATCATCTCCACATGCACCCTGTGTGTAGAAACAGTTCATATAAATTAGATTGAGTTTCCCTTATAGATTTATGTCTCCATTCTGAGAAAAAAAAGGAATTTGTTGCTGGAAGCTAAGCATTTCCCTTCTTAATTTAATAAACTACGAGGACTTTTTGCAGACATTAAGCAAAGCGGAAATATGAAACATTTTCGGTTTGTGAGCTTATTTATGTGTAATTTTAAATCACTGCCATGATTTTCTGCGTAATTCTTAAGCTTTTTTTGCTTTTATCGTTGATTTTAGTGTAGAGTGAGCTGTGTTTTTTATGTGCAGATCAGAGCTGTAGAAAAATTGAGCCTTTTAAAAATAAAATATTTAAAGTAAAACCAACCAAATAAAATCAAATTAGAGCTGAACAAATCAAATCTGTGAGAACAGCTAACAGCACATAAAACAGTGTGTTTTATCCTTTGTGGGACTTACTGATCATTTTTCCCCAAATCTATAAAGTTACTGTCTGAAATGTGGCACATATTTGCTAAAAGTTGCCAGGTACTTACCAGAAAACTCTTTTATTTATTTATTTGTTTTTATTCCAGCCCCTATAAACTAGTTACATTCTGGAAATCATTTCTATGAAAGTTCCTAATCTGGTAAGTTTCAAGAACGTTAGTAGCATCTTTCAGAAAATCGAGTAAATCCAGTAAATTCTAGAAAAGTACTTATTAGGTTTGGCAAAACTAATTCAGTTCACAGAAAGTAAAAGTTTCAGTAGAGTAATTGGTAAGACCAGTTGTTGGTTAAGAGCAGTTGTTGTTACTATAACGTCCAAGGAGAGTTACGAGAAGATAACCAGAAGGTTTAACACTGCAGGTAATTACAGGGATTGGACAATGAAACTGAAACACCCCTCATTTTAGTGTGGGAGGTTTCATGGCTAAATTGGACCAGCCTTGTGGCCAATCTTCATTAATTGCATATTGAACCAATAAGAGCAGAGTGTGAAGGTCCAATTAGCAGGTAAGAGCACAGTTTTGCTCAAAATATTGCAATGCA
>JAUZNJ010099114.1:0-21446 GCA_034780135.1 Jordanella pulchra
ATATAGCTCCAAGGGTCTTGCCTAAGGACCCACACTGCATAGCTCAATTTCACTGTTGTAACCGTTTGCCCCAGCCGGGATTCGAACCCAGGTCTCCCGGGTGGAACCTATACCCACCTCAGTCGTCCAATCCTGTTTGCTGCTGTCCCTGCATGTTTTTCCCAGGGTAATCTAACCCTGGTTTAATGTTTAACTGAATCTTGCATCAGATTAATTCCTGGTTTTTATGTTTTTTGTGAAAGCACCGTTTGTTTTTTGTAATGTGGCTACCTACGTCCATCCATTTAACATTTAAAATTTGATTAAAATACACCAGCAGCTCAATTAAAAGAGTTGCCTCATCTTGCATGTGTTAAGACTTTTATAGTTGGAATGACCCAACCCCCAGAGGATTTGAGCTATTCCAATCTTCTCAATGATAGTAAATAATTTGATATTAATAATGTAATATTGAAACATCTGAGCTCTGTTGCATTCAGTTTTTCTTTTTTATTGAGACAATACTTAAGAAAGAATCTCTGACTAAATAGTTAATAATAAATCCCATGTATTTTCTGGCGATCATCCCTGTCTGGAGGGCCAGCGCTCCAACACTACTGCCCTGTGGTCGTGGGTTGGACCCTGGCTTTCCCCGATCTGGGTGGTTGTGGTGGGGCTGGTCTCTGGTGTGGACGCATCCCTAAGGTACTACTTCCTCACAACAGTGTCAAGCCAGTTTTTTTACTTTTATTTTCAGCAGAGTGGTGAAGCGGACAGAGTTCATGTTGCGAAAGAGAGGGGTAATGTTTGTGCGTGTGCTTGTCCTCCTTTTAACTATGTAAACCTTTTGTGTGATGGCTTGTTGCTAAATTGTTTTTAGATTGTAAAGCACTCTGTGTTGCTGTATGCAGGATATACAAACAAAACATTGTTTTTTTTGGGCAAAAATGGTTTGTTGATGTCATTGGTTGGAGGGGAATGCACGAGATTTTTGGATAGCATTAACTTAAAAATCTGCTTAAAATTCATTGAATCTGGAACCAGATGGATTGAGGATGAAGTAACGCTCTCCACAACCCAAAAATAACAGAGGACCAAGAACGTTGCCTGTTTACCTCCCAGTTTTGTTTTATTTCACTCAGATGGAAGGGTCAGATTTTGCAGTTTACAAAAAAAGTCATGGTTCTTATATCTGTTGATGAAAATGTTCATCTTTTTAGTGGATCCATCACCTAATGACAACTTCAGCAGGATAATGCATTTTGTAAAAAAAGAAAAAAAATAACTCTCATAATCCCTGCATGCTTTCCTGAAGTCCTCAGTTATTTGTGGAAAAATTAGGCTACTTTTTTTCCAACAGGTTGCAGAAATACCCTCCAACCGTCAAACACAACTAATTGGTTATTCAAGGCATTTATACCCTCAGTTATAGTTTAACTACTTTTAATGTACACAACAGCCCTCCAGGGTCACCAAAAATGAAACCAATAAAGCCGCCTTGGGCTGGGAATGGGAGATTTTCCTGATAGACTGGTTTCAGGGAACAGACTCCAAATGACAACCAGAATGGTGTTAATGTGGCCGTTGAGGAATTGAAGATCAACACTTAACAGCTGCGCTCTTCTGAAAACCACCAACTTAGATCACATGTCCCTTTGTTCCCCATTTTCACCAAACTGCCTTCAGTTTTTTCCCCCCATCAGTTTAACCGTCTTATCTTTGGTTAGAAAAACTACCTGCGTCAATGAGAAGACTGATGCAACAACATTACACTGTCTTCTTTAGACATTGTCCCAACGAGTTTAACCATTCAATGCCGCCTTCGGTCATTAACAACTGCTTTGAAGACAGAGAACCAAACTAGTAGATCTTCAGTCAAATTCAACAGCAGATAGTGAACGGCACAAATTATATTGGTACGGTTCTTTGGTTTGCTTTTTTTGGTCCACAAGTGAGGAAGTGACAAACTGGTGGCTTTACAGAGAATGTAAAGGATGATCCGGAAGGTAAAGTTACAGAAGGAGAAACAAGGTGCGCCTTTAAAATTGACCTCAGTTCAGACTTGGGGTTTGAGGTGAGCCATTTGCTGTGGAATCAGAGTAGTTTTTAATTAGTTTTCAAATTTGAAGGGTCAGAAAACATTTGGTAATGAAATCTGATATCATACGAGTAAAATCAAATGGTCAGATGAATATTGTGCAAATGAAGCAGCAAATGAGTGATGCCAGCAGTTTAAATTAAGGGCTCAAACGCAGTATGGTGCATCTAAAACCGAATGGATCTTGATGAGCTTAAACTAAGCACTTGTACTCTCCACAAATTTCCTTCACTGGACTCGGCTTAATTCCATCTTTCCAACAAGCTTTCACGCGTCTTTCTATGACAATCTCTGGCTAATTCAAGGTAAATTAAAACTTTTTACACAATACTCATTTTTGGTATCTCTGCTTATTATAGGCACGTGTTCATTGGTCTCTAAATGTTAAACAAATCAAGATGTTCAAACCCATTTTTTTTCCAGACATCACGTTGTTCATCTACAGACGTTTACATGTCTTAACTCACCTACAACCAGGCCATATTTTTGGTCCTTTTTAAGATATATAAAACTAGTATTATTTTACAAAGTTTGCAGCAAAACCTTTCATTTTATATATGGGAGAGCTTAAAGATAAAAACATAATTAGGTTTAGTTCTACCATCTCTTTTTCAGGGGGTGTTGTCACCAACCTACAGATTGTTCTGGACCTCTGAACTCCTGGACCATGAGACGAGTATTGGACACATATGCTGACAGAAGGTGGTTTGTCCCCCAGGTCCAGTCCTGTTTAGTCCAAGTATCAATGCAGGTAGAGTTTATTTCTGCAGTGGTTTCTAACCTTTACTGAATTGTTCTGTATGATACATCATTGCAAAGTCAGCAACATGATGTTTAAGGCTGTTCACTGCTGTTACATGCAGAAGTGAATCGTAGGAATCAGAGACTCAAGGCAACAAACTGGGTTTGATTTGGTAGAAAACTAAACAAATCTGAACTGGAATGTAGTCTTTGACAACTGCAATCCATTAGAATGAACTCGAAATGGAATCTGTCTGCATGATTCAATGGTCTGTGTTGTGAATTTGCTCTGTATAAATGAACACCGACTGAAATAGATTCAGTAGACCGACTCCATTGTTGCACTTTAATCTTGCTAGTTTTCTGTAATATGCACATTTGATCATTTTGCTGATTTTACATTAGCTCCAGGTCACAACAATCAAAAGAAACAGAACCCCTGCAAGACATCAATCAGAAAGATTCATGAGTTTCACCTGCTGAATTCAATAACTGAAATTAAAATCTTTTTCATATTTAGACACAGCTGAAGATAAAAGGGCGCTAGATTATTTTAGCCAACTTTCAAACTATGAGACATCTGCATGTATAGAAAGAACCACTTCCAAACACTTATTACTAATTATCTTATTAGTTGAACAGAGATGAAACAGTTTTACAGACTCAGAATCAACAGTAAGTTTGAGTTAAACAACCCAGAATTTACCATAATGCTCAACAGTAAGAGAAAACCTGCCCCACAGCAGCTTTACAAAACACAATCAATAGCCTATCAACTGATTTGGCTTCAATATTAACTTCTGAGTTTCTACAAACATATTCAATCATTACAACACACGAGAATGAAGTATGTCAATTATTCCTGGTTAATTCAGTCAAATAGAAATCGTAACATTAACATCGTTAAGGCATCTGGTTATTACGGTGATTTAATATAACTGCAGCCTAATCACAACAGTATTAGCTTACAGGACTTAATGCAGAGAAATTTATGAAGGTTACTTCCTCTGAAACAAGGATTATTATTAAAGGATAGAAACAGAGCATTAGAGCCACAGCAACCGTTTCTGTGACTGTAATTAACACACTGAGGTTTCTGGAAACCATGCGAGTGGATCTGCAGATTTAAAGCATCACATCTTGGAGGAGGCAGCGATGGCAGCAGCTTCTGGGCGGCTGTAGACGCGCACGTTTGTGTTCTGCATACACAGACAGAAATGAAATTATTAGTGAAGGAGATGTCTTTATGCAATGAAAACACTAATATTTCTCTAACCTATTTTTTTCATCTGCTTCAAACATCTATAGTTAATAAAAGTCAAGATCTGTGAGATGTGTTTTTTATCGTTTCATCTAAACCTTTGCCTGCTTTTTAGCAGAAATAGGAAGATATTCAAACAAACTTATTGAGATGACTTTAACATGTTAGAACTTCATGCTAGATGTGCATTTATACAACAGCCATTTGTTAAATGATTTAATGGAGAAACAGTTTACCTTCTTGGCTTCAGCGTTATACTTGTTGAGCAGAGTCTGAACCCGGTTTCCATAGTCTGGATGGACGGCCTTCAAGTTTTCCACCTGCAGGAAGAAAACTAAATGAACATCGGCTTTGCGGTTGTTTGCTGGGGTGCATGTAAAACAAATCCAGCCCAGGATCAAGATTGTGAAAATCAGAGTTTTTTTTTTTCTTTTAAATGGTGCAACTTTTCAGCATTAGTTGGTTTTCTGAGCCATGCGTCCTTTAACCAAAAACCAGAGCAGAACTTGTGGCTGTTGGCTGCTAACAGCAATAAGGATTTTATCAAAGTAATAAAATCTCATTCCTCAGTTAAGTCTCCTGTTTAATCAAGAACTTCGAGCAGTCAGTCCCACTGGTGGAAACAAAGAAAAGACTGAAGCTCAGGGAAATGACATGAGAATCAAAATGATAGGATTTGACCTTCAGAGGTTGTGTAGCCTACAAATGTCGGATTCTGGGCATCACTTTTCTCTTTTTGTCCACTCTCTGTTTATACAACAACCACAAAGCCACATCCTGTGTAACCATGTTAGACAGATTAAATTAACAGCCTGAAGCTTTCACAGATCAAGAGTCAAAGATTCTGTTTTAACACTAAATAATTGATTCCAGGATTGAGGCGTCCAAGACTTTTAATGTGATACAGATGCAAAAAATGTGTCCCAAAACATTGACCTCTAATGAGGCTTATAAACCACAGTCATTGTGTCTCACCGCCGACACAGCTTTGCATCTAGAACAACTCGTCTCTCTTTAGGTTCTTGTGGGCCCCTGATGTTGACTATTTAAAAGAAAAGTTTCTGAGGTCAGGCCAGAAATCTAAAGCTTCTTATCAGTTTGTCTTTTTTATTTTTGTTTAGAGCACAAGAAAAAAAATAAAGAAAAATCACAAATTGGTTGTTATTTTATTTCTTGTTTAAGTTCAATAAGTGAGAAAGGAAAAATACCTGTATGTTTTTTTTATTCTAAAGTAAACAATGAACTGCCTGAATAAACACAGACCATTATCCTACATTATTCACTAAAACTTGACGAGACATAACTCAAAACCTGGTTTATTGTTTTAAAAATGCCTTTTTAATGGTTCAATTCAAATGAACAAAAGCACGATAAACACATTTGCTCCATAGGGAGACATAAATACAGTGTGATCTTACCATTCGCTTCTGGATGAAGAGCTGGGCCCCTTTCAGGGATCCTGCCATGTTCTCACACAGTCTCTGACGCTCCTCTTCATTCAGCACCTGGGTGTAAAAAGCTCGAACCTGCAACCAGTTTTACACAGAACCACAAGCTGATGAAGGCAGCTCCAGTCAACATGAGAAACGTTTCAGTGAATTTAAGAGAAAACAGAGTTAAATCAATCCGTCTCAATCTGCTCCACTGACCAATCTAATCCCTGCACTTATTCCGGAACATTTCCAATATTACAGCAAAAATATTTCATACATTATTTTACATCAAAGGTGACGTCAGGCGGACCTCGTGTCCAGTAGTTTATATTTCCAGGTGTAAAAGAATTAAGGAACAAGAGGCTGATATGAATGTAGTATGTATGCTAGGTGCACCGAAGCACAACGACTTCCTGGGAACAAGGCTCCACACTATAGATCAACAACATCACTTAAACCCACCGATCAGTCTGGAAAAAAACCATTTGATATCAGGGAGCGTCACCTGAGGATGAGATATAACCAACCAGGGACGAACACCTCTGACACAATGTTTGAAGTAAGACGACAGCCATCCTGCTTGTTATTTAACAAACTAAAGTTACAATCTGACCTTTTTCTACTTCACTTTCAAACTCAGTGTGAAATGTTTCTGCAACCAGTCTCTGATTATAATAACCAGACACGCTCTTGTTCATGTTTGACTTCTAACGATCACACTGATTTTCTCCTCCCATGGATCATGAGAGCCAAGCTGTAAACACTGATCACTTTCATACAGACACAGGAAATCAAAGCCTGTTTGATCTTCATCACCTGCGTCACATTGTCTTCATCTTCACTGTTGTAACGAGCCACATCAGAGGAAACCCTGAACCTGGACTCCAGGGAGCGAGGCTGATCCTGTGGGGCACTGAAGCTATTTGGATAGTAGTTTGGAGCGCCACCTGGAGGCCAGACAAAGGAAGCACGGGTTAGTTTGGAGAAAAGGCCCAAATACTGGATTAAAACTGATCTTTTATCTTTGTCACTAGAACGGACAAAGATAGCAGAACGTCTAATGACCTCAACATTTCCCATGTGAAGATTCTTAAAGTTTTTACACAGATACGTCTCTGTTTTTGCTTTCTGTAAGTTTTGACCTGAAGATGCAGATAACAGCTCTCCGTCTCTATTTTAGACAAACTGTCGGTCTGATAGTCTTCCTGTTTCCTTCTGTGTGTTTAACTAGCGGCATGTGAAAGATGTGTGCATACAGTTATTAAATATTGTTTATTTTAAAGTATTAGTTTTATTCATTATATTCAAAGACGAATTTGAACAGTTTTCTTTCCAAACTGGAACATGAACAAACCAGAGACTAGTTCAAAGTCGCCATATATAAATACTCAGCATATTTTATTTGTAAATGTGTTGATAATTAATTTGTTTTATCTTATTTTCCATACGTTGATGGATTCATACATGTGATTTTTTTTCCTTTACCAGCAGCAGATCATCACTGCATTTCTATAGAAACTTTATTTGGTTTCCTTTTCATGATCCTTGTTATCACTTTACTACATTTCAGATCAATCAGTGTTTTTAAAGCAAGTGAAGAGAGTAGATTTATCTCAGGAAAACAGAACTTTAGCCACTTCTTTAGCAACATAACTGAAAGTCTTTTACAGAGAGACTTTTTTAAGACAAAATCTGCTGCTGATAGCAGATCTGCTCAAAAACAGAAACTTTTTTTCAAATCTTTGGTTCCGTTTGTAACAGAACCTGTAGTTTGGCCACATTCAGACCTGCTTTCTGGCTGCTCTGGGATGACTTCAAATAAAGCAGGAGATCAATTTGGATTCGGAATCCAAATCTACAGAAAAGCTGTTAGGAAACTGCTGAACTGAAGAGGGCATTTGTTGGGAGTTTCTGCTAAAGCTTCAGGTGGAAACGTTTTTATTGAGATTATGTGATGCATTGCTGCCCCCTTGTGGTAGCAGCAACACAGAACCAGATTTTGCACTAAACCTTTTGTTACAGGTTTGTGGTAAACGAAACGTATTTTAATCAAATGATATGAAAAAGAACAAAAACTTCCGTTTATTTTCTTTTGCCATCTGGAAACTGATTATATTTTAAATGCATTTAATTGTACAGCTCTGGTCTCAACTAAAGTCTAGTTCAAAAGCTGTTAAAAGTTTATTCCTTTTAGAGGTTTTAAACATTAGAGCATCTAAAATGACGATTTATTATTAGCAAACTTGGTAAAAACAGTTATTAGTTTTGTTTAAATATGTTATAAAATGTGCAAACATTTGTATTACGGACATAATGAATGTCATCGGTCGTAGTATTGACAATACGAAACACTGACACATCAACCGACTGATACTGGTGTCTTTTCTTGTATCGACCAATCCCTGCATGTCTGGGCTGATTCATTAGTGCATTTAGATCATATGAAGCACATGCATTACATTTTCCCTCCATTAACTATTCATTGTTAATGTTTAGTACTTATAAACATCTTTATGAGTGTTACATGTTTGTTTTTGGTTAAATTTGGACTTAACAGAAGGACCAGAAATATCACATACTGTCCTTAGGTCTGACACAAACAGCCATTTTATTTTGTTTTTCCAAAGGAGCCTCAAATTAAATCAAAAGGTCAAGAAAAACCCTCAGAGTGTTTTAGAGCCAACAGGTAAAGAAAACCACTCTCAAAGAAATGTCCCTGTTTCTGATTTTCTCATGGACCACGGTGACACAAAACAAATCTGTCAACAATGGTTTCCTCAAACCGGATGAAAAAGAAAATCTTTCCTAGCTTAACTTTTATCTAAAGCTTTAAACTTTGGTAAAAATCACAATTTAAAGTTAACTTTTACGAAGCATTAAACATGCAGCACTAAACACCAGAAAGAGTTTAGTGAGATTGACGCAGGGTTCTGACCACTAATCCTTCTAAATGTTTTATTTTTCACCATTTTACTGCAGGATTTTCAAATAATCGAAATGAATTAAACATTTATGCTACAGTGGAAGATATAGAAGCAGATGAATCAAAGATTTTAAAAACCATTGAGAACTAGACGAGCTACCCTGGTTATCAGTCATGCACATTGGTCCATCGCGCTGGTAGTTGGCCACACGGGTCCTAAACGGACAGTTGACCGGGATCTGCAGGTAGTTTGCTCCCAGCCGATGACGATGTGTATCTGGGTAGGAAAACAGTCGACCCTAAACAAAAGATAAAAAGGATGATGAGGATATGTGGCGTCGATGTTTATATTGAACCAGATGGTTGCTAGGTTACCTGCAGCATCTTATCAGGGCTGGCCTCAATGCCTGGCGGCATGTTGCTGGGGTCAAAAGCCAGCTGTTCCACCTCTGCAAAGTAGTTGACTGGGTTCCTGTTGAGGACCAGTTTCCCGATTGGGATCAAAGGGTACTCTTTATGTGACCACACCTGCACAAGCAACAAAACTACATTTATATTCATAGAGAGGAAAATAAAATAAAAAGGAAAATATTAGACAAAGGGATTCGAAATTAAAACGTTCTCCTCCAGAATACCAGAGTTTAACAAAAATGCAAAACAACTTTCAAATAAGTTGTTAATGTTATTAGTTTCCAGGTGTTTTGTAATGGATGTAAATGTGTGTGTTTCACCATGTTGGGACCTTAGTAAGATCAAATGGGTTGAACTGGAACTGCTCAGCCTGGTCAAAGGTCATGACTTGGATGTAAAAGGTCCAGGATGGAAAGTTGCCGTTTGCAATGGCGTTGAACAGATCGCCGATGGCGTAATCGGGGTTGGTGGCTGCGAGGCGGTCTGCTTCCTCCACTGACAGATTCTTAATTCCTTGATCAGTCTTTAAAAAAAGAAAAAGAAATCCATTATTCACGCTTCTGCAAACCAACATTTGACCCCCCCACCCCCACAAAGAGCCCAGCCTTTAAACAGACCTTGTAGTGGAACTTGCAGTAGACACATTGGCCTTCAGCATTGACCAGTTTGAAGGTGTGGGAACCGTAGCCGTTCATGTGGCGGTGGCCGTCAGGCAGACCTCGGTCACTGAACAGGAAAGATACCTGCATGTAGAGCATGAGCGGAAAATTAAAGATCATCTCATTACAATCATTTATTTAAATTACTGCTATATTCTAAAACAAATCTTGCATTTTTGCCACCAAACAGATTTTAAGTTACAATAATTGTTGTAACTTGTATTGTTTATCCGAGTGTAACATGAATTATTTATCACTAAGCAAATCAACTCAATACAAGTTGATGTGAATCTGGAATGAGCATCAACCATCATCAGTGGCGTTAATACTTCATACAAAGTGTTTTCAAACCACAGACTGTGCCGTTACCCTGCAGCCAGGCAGCAGCTTTTTACAGTTGATACTGAATGATAAAACAAATCAGAAATAGCAGATATGACCAGGGCGAACAGTTGGATACAAAAGGTAAAGACTCAACATAATTATTCTTAACCTCTAATCTTTGTCAGGTTCTGGTTATGTGATTTTATAGAGTTAATGTCAAATAAATCAGGAAAATAAAAACATATCTGCAAAATCCCATTACCAAATCATTAAGAGAAAATGTGTTTATTACAAATATTCATGAGAGATGCTGCAGAACAAGTAATCTTTGAAAAACAATGTTCTTAGAAATCCTTAAATTCGGAGTATCAGCAGCGACCTGATGCAGACTCTCAGGCCTCAGGCTCCAGAAATCCCAAACCATGTCAGGATCCTTCATGTGGGTCTGAGGATTGCGCTTCTGGGAATGAATGAAGGATGGAAACTGCAGGAAAAAGCACAAATAAACGACAAATATTGGGTTTGATCTTCTCACTGGCATTATTCCTTTAAAGTGAAATACCAACTTACAAGCATTGCATCCCTGATGAAAAATATTGGGGTGTTATTGCCCGTCAGGTCCCAGTTCCCCTCTTCGGTGTAAAACTTTACGGCGAAGCCTCGGGGGTCTCGGACGGTGTCAGCTGAACCAGACTCCCCAGCTGAAGACAAAGGATGCAGAAAAAGTTCAACTTTACTCAGTATCTTGAAACAGTTGCAGATGCGTTTAGTTGATTATTTTGTATTAAGTCAAATAAGAAGCAGCCTGAAGCGTGTTGTTAGTTTACTACAGGAAGTAAAAGCGAACCTCTTACCAACAGTAGAGAAACGGACGGCAATGGGCGTGGTTTTCCCAACGTGTTCAAACACCTTGGCCTTGCAGTAGCGTGTGATATCGTGAGTGACTTCGAAGTAGCCAAACGCCCCTGCAGCATGGGAGATTAAAAAAAAGGTGACACATTAATGAGTGTCAGCATTATTATTCATTAAGTGCATCGGCACTTTTTCTATTCTAACCTTGATATATTGATATAGAAATCCTGCAACAAATAGCCATGTTCTAAAGCTTTGTGTATAAGAGCCTACAGGTTGGTTTTTAAAAGCATTTTCTGAAACGTGTTTTACTAAAAAAGTTACAGGCTCATCCTTCGACATGAAATAGTTAAAATTATTGAGTGGAAGTTGTTCCTCTGAGCTGAATGTTAGATTCTCCCGTCATTGCAGAAACTACTTTGTAAAACCAAGCTCTAAAACTACTACCAACTGTCCCCTGACCTGCGCCTTTAGCGTGGACCACCCTCTCAGGGATTCGCTCCCGGTCGAAGTGGGCCATCTCATCTGTGAAGACCACATCCTGCACAAGCAGAGGGCCCCTGGGTCCCGCAGTCTGAAGGTTGAGCTTGTCTCCTATGGGATGGCCACCTCCTGTGGTCAGGACATCTGGTTTCTAAAACAAAATACATCCCAAAGATTATAGAAACAGTCCTAAAAGAATCATTAAAATGTAAGTTCATACCATTCATAATATTAAAGGTGCTTTTAATGGACAGAATCTTCCTTGGCTCCTCAAAATGCTGCTGTGCACTGAAGGACAGCTGGCTAA
The DNA here is from genome assembly GCA_034780135.1 of Jordanella pulchra. Taxonomy (NCBI): domain Eukaryota; kingdom Metazoa; phylum Chordata; class Actinopteri; order Cyprinodontiformes; family Cyprinodontidae; genus Jordanella; species Jordanella pulchra. The sequence goes on from JAUZNJ010099114.1 coordinate 11,472, forward strand.
AAAAATGTTTTAGACATCTTTGCCTGGTTTAGAAGGAAGATAAACTAAGCTGCAAAACAAAATACTAGAAGTCAGTTATTTGGTGTTAATACTACGGTTGGTCACCATCAGCTGGAGGTGAACAAACTACTTAACCTATATATATATATATATTTATTTATATTGTTCTACATTACTTTAAAGAAGAAGAAAGTACCTTTGAAACAAAACACAACAGTTTAAACAAAAGTAATAAACAAATAAACAAACTACAACTGTGTTTAATCATGTATTTTATATTTTCTAAGAGTAAAAAAACAAACCAAAAAAAAAAATCTAAATACTTGAGCGTTTTCACAGTGAACCTGATGCAAAGTCCAAATACTAAAACAAACAGTCACTTAATCTGAGGTTATTAAAGCAACAGTTTTAACATCCTTTCAATTCAATAAAATGACACTAATCTCCTTTAGATTAAAGTATTATTTAAACACATTCACCAGCCAAAACAAAACCACAGAAACTGGACTAGTGACTTTTTTTAATCCACTGTCTTTACGACACAATCTTCTCCACTTCGACTGCTAATCTGTGGCTGATTAAATCTACTGAAGAAGGGAAATTGTTAAAGTAAGCAATAAACAAGAAAACCTTTGATCTTCAGTGTTACGGCCCAGATTTGACAACATTAAATAATCCACATGGGCCACAGATGCACCGTGGACAAGTAGAAATCAATTTTACAGCTAAAGTCCTTTTAGTTTTGTAGTTTATTTTTTACTTTCCAAACAAGCAAACAGCAATGGACAAACCTTCCCCCCCCACTGGTAAAAAACCATAAAAAAAACGATGAACCCACCCAGCAAGCTGGTCCTACCACTGACAGCATATTTAAACCTAATCCATCCAAACTGCTCAAAACTATTCAAAAACAAAGAAAAATAACTAAATAATCAAAACAAACAAACATAATCTCATAACAAATATTGAACAATAAAGTCAAATAACTAACCTTGGCTAGATTATCCACAAAAACTTAAAATCCATCAATAAATAACAAAAGAATGTATTGGCTCCTACATTTAGAGAACATAAAATCTATTTTTCTGACATTTTTATTTACATTTCCAAAGAAATAGATCAGAAATACAGAAAGCTCCCAAACACTGACAGTCTGAGCTTTGTCATTTTTCTCACTGCATTAACTGGGAGCAGTGAGAGCAGCAGGAGCCGCGTCTGTTTGCTGTTGTTGGAGTAGATGATGCATTTTAAATCAAACAAAATATTTATTTTAAATCTCCTAGGGGTGTTTCTATTGATTCAAGACGTTTCATTTTCTTGTTTAGTACACGTTAAAAACACTTGTTGAAAATGAACAAAAAAAACAATACTATTAAATCCATAAAAAAGAGAAATAAAGATAAAAAGCCTTAAGAAAAGCATTGAGGTATCAGTCAGGAAACTTTATACTGGATCAGATGCTGAGAGCATTTAATTAAGAAACAATAAAGTTTATTTATACATTTTTACAAAATAGATTTAATGTGCCACAGACATTGTAGAAAAACACTTAAACTGACAAACCGAAGATGTGTTTAGTTTTACAAATTGTCACCATAACAATTTTCTCTCTCTGCTGTGTGAATTCAATACAAAAAGATACATGTTGTGTTTGCAATATTAGAATTCAAATTTATCGCATTTTTGTTCAAAGCATTTATTTTAGAGCGCCTGGGTAAAAAATTCAATAACAGACCTTAAACAATTAGTAAAAAATAGAACTAGAAACCTCCTTTCATTTTGGGCCTCCATTTAAGGCCAGAAAACTGCAAAACCAATGTTAAATACAGCAAATACGAATCTTTTCGATCTTTTTTCCCCTCAATAACCAAATCACTCATCTATGCTGTAGTATCTTGGTCATTTAGAGCTATAGATCACCATATAGGTCAATTACGGCAATAGTGATCTGCCTAAGAGTGAAAGTGAGCTAATCTTTTATGCTTTGATCAGTTGATTGGAGGGTAAATTATTGGCTGCATTAACAACAGCTTTTGAATAATTTCCATTAAATGAATTGAAATTCCACTTTTTCTTCATTTCTGCTTTACACTTCTTTGATATATTGCTTAAAAATTACAAAACCCTTCAAGTGCACTAATACTGTCAACCTTTGCAAAAACAAAAGTTTTTATTTTTTGAATAACGATGAATATTTAAATATGTTACACACTCATACCGTGATATGCCGTGACATGATGAAGGAATGCAACAATAGTAGAGAAAAACGTTGAATTAGGTTTAAAAGTGAGCAATGTTGGATTTACCGTCACATTTTCTGAGGAAAAGTCGCGTCAGGGTCATGAGAAGGTGGACCTTGGTTTGTTTAGCAGAATAACGCGAACTAATGCACTGTTGGCTCGTTATGTAACTGAAAGTTCAAGTTCCATTATAAACAGCGGCAAGGACCCACTTCCACGTCTTTTAAGTTTATTTAACCTATGCAGAATATTAAACAGGATGCTGCTTAACATGTTCGGAAGAGCAAACCTTTGCCTTGTTTTAATTTCAGTTTGCAAAACATTAGCAAACCAACGCTTTTATGCAAATAAATGACTGCGAAACAAAAATTACAGCAAGAAAAGGTTTATAAACATGGAAGCGATTAGCTAAGGTAAAAAATTAAACGGCTAATGGCTGAAAAACAAACGGTGGTTTTGCGTTGTCACCCCTAGACGACCTCTCACCCAATTCTTGAATATCAGAGCGCAACAGAAATCCTTGAGTAAATGCAGCTTTTGTACAAACCTGGGAGCCTCTGCTCTCCTTCCACATCTTCATCTGGTCGGTAGTTTTGTCTCTGTTCTCCGCCATCTCGACAGTCTGACGTCAGGAGAACCACGGACTGCAAAAGGGGCGTCTTGGAGAAAAGCGTTTATCTGTTTACTTTTAGCCACAGAAATCCTTCCTGGACTTTGTTCCACGTGACCCCGCCTCTTCTTCGCCCCTCAATTCTGATTGGCTAAAAGGGCTGAACTGACCTACATTTGACACCAAGACGGGAGGATTTTGTACTAAACTTGTACAACAGTACAGTTTAATTTATTAAAAAAAACATAAGAAAATGTTTTAAAACGATTTAAAAAAATAAGATTTTATAAGAAAAACAATCTTCCTAAATTATAGTAGAAAACATAATGTATTTCTATTTTCTAAATGACACATGCAGGTACAAAACATTAAAACAGTTTTTATAGCAAATTAGTTAGCAAAAACTGGAAAAACAGAATTAATAAAGTCTGTAAATAATTCACAGCTCCACTATGTATCTACCATCCAGTTTACTGTTAATTTAGCATTTTGTTCTTTTTCACTCAATAATAAAAACGATAGATTATTTTAGTGTTCTTATTGCCCATTTATTGTTTAATGTCTGCATTGTGAGAGGCCAGTGAAAGTATATTACTTTGTCTCAAGTGTTATACAAACATGGTCTGTTTGACTGATTACTTCAAGTCGACTGAATGTTCACGTTGTGTATTTAGGCTGTGACTTTTAAACACGCATTGCTGTTTGAAGAATGATACAGGAACATGGTTCTGTTGTGCTCTTAATGGCAAAATTAAATTATTTTCTATAAATAAATCAATGGAAGAGGGAAAAAAACTCAGGGAAGTATTTTTTTTTTTTTTTAAAACCAATGCGCTTTTTAAGTTTGAACATTTCCGTATCTAAAGTCATTCTTTCCAACATTGCTTAGACTCTTAGGAGCAGAAATGTTAGTTGACTATCTGTTGATGCAAATACATGCAATAAAAACAAACTATATATATAATTTGGAAAACGTTTTTATTGTTACTTTCCAGAAGATTAGTGCACAAAATGTTAAAATCCTGTGATATTTAAAAGTGATGGTTGCTTTAAAGGCTGATGTTTTGCCATATTAACCTTTACCCTTATAGTACAAACATTAAACATGCGGTTGTTTCTGGCACATTCATAGATGAAAGAGGAGGGTTAATGCCGGTTAAGTCAAGGTTCTTTTATTACCTACCAACAATTGCTTTGTCGTATAAAACGCGTTTGCTCTCAGATTAGGAAGAAATAGAAATCTGGGTTCTGATGTAAAGAACAACCCGTGGATGAGAAACCAACAGTCTGTGTTCATGGCAACAAATGATAGATTAGCAGAGAAAGTATTCAGGCAACCAAAAGTGTTGTTTGTGAGCATTAAGCTTCCCAGGTAAGGAAAAGCTTTTTACTTTATTTTTTATCCTTTGTCTCCTCTGTTAGTAAACACCAGTGTTGGACCAAATCATTTTTGAATATTGAATGACATGATGGATTACCATATTATTTGACATCCATCCATATTTTCCTTCTTAACCAGTCAGGGTGGTGGTGTTGCTGGTGCATATCTCCAGCAGTCTAAGGGCTACACCCTGGCAGGCCGCCAGTCCACTGCAGAGCAAAGCCGCAAAGCAACTGTAGAAAAAACTTTACAGGTAAAACACAAAGCGATTCTGTGCCTAAAACGGGGGTTTTCAACTCCTTCCTCTAAGTGCTTCTGTTTTACAGAAGTGCAGCACCCATCATAATCTGTGACCTCACTGTACAGGTCCAATAATTATGTCAGAGTTTCATATAACTATTTCTCACAGTTGTGCCCCTCCCCAACAACAATCTGGGTAGCCCATCACAATCTGTGACCCATCATATTCTGTGACCTAGCTGTGTGAAAATGGCTATTTGGGGATCAGGATGAGAGCTGAGCTGGGTGGCAGAAAATCTTATAAATCGTTTGAACCCCTCCCCAAAAAAGTACTTGGAAACATTTTTTTTATCATTTACCAATTAGTTGAAGGATTGGTAATAGTGGGTTTATGTGTTTCAAACGATAGAATAAAAACTTTCAACGCAAAGGTCCGTCCAGCTGTGTTCAATTTCATATAAAAAACACATTTCCTTCGTCATTGCGAACGAAAAATACTACATATTTACTTATTATATGTATTATATTTACAATCTCCTAGTGCTTACGCAGTTTACGTTAAGTCTTCTTCTTGCTGGTATTCAACACGTGCAGTCAGAGGGATGTACGCTATCGCCCCCTGTGGTTGCAGAATATGATGGGTCACAGAATTTGGTGCAACTCAATCTGAAAGCTGTTTTCCCCTTTTCAAACTTTATGTTACCACTGTTTTAATTAACTACTGGTCTTTTATATCCAGACTGAACTTTTTTCCAGGCTGTAGCTTTAGTTGGTTTGATCTCCCAGATCACATTTCCTTGAACTTCCCTCCTTATTGGATGAAATACTATATGAACTTAGACTGGAAGAGAAAACTTTACTTCTACTACTAACTTTTTGTGTGGCCAATGTTTTACATGTTGATTTGTGAGTTTGTTTATTTTTGTGTGTTATGTAAATGTTATGTATATGTGTCATTTGGAAAATTTACCAGCTACCTAGTGTTTAATTAGGGATCCCCTAAAGGGACACTGAAGGGAAATAAAAGAAAATTAACTCTCTCTTACCCACCACTTAGTTTCTCGTGCGCACCAGATATTGTCTCTATATAACACGCACATCTTTTTTTTTTTACCTTTAATCCATTCTCCAGACATTTGGTAAACATCCATCTATATCCGTTCAGTTGATCAGTAGTTTGGAGCTGTGTTTGAATGAATTCCACATCATTGTGTGTCCTTTGCGCCGAAATAGACCGCAGGACTTCAGGATACGTTTTAGGTGACGTTCAGACACACATACCTGTGACGTCTTGCAAGCAACGCAGCGATGTCTTTGTATGGCAGCCCAAACTGAAAATATACTGTAGCTCAATGAGTTCATCTACATCCATTCTAATGAACACGGTTGTCTGAAATACTCGTGCGATCATGCGAGAAAGTATCAGGTGCGCAGGAGAAAGGATCATTTTCTTTATTTCTCCTCAGTGTCCCTTTAGGGGCTCATTATTTAATTTCTGTCTTTAATGCTTTGTTTTCTTACATATTCCTCAACTGAAAACATAGACAAACCTTCGAAACACAACTGAATCATTAAAAGGTATGTTGTAAAACCGACAGCATGTAGTTTCGTTCTTCAGCAGTGTGAACATTGGTTCAGCTCTGTGTCTGCTAGTGATCCACCTTCACCTCCGGTACCTTTTCATCCTTTATCTATTTCAACAGCAGAATCCTTTATTGATTTTTCTTTCTTTTTTTTTTTTGCTTTTGTTCCAAACTCTATCCACAAATCTAAGAGAGGTAAAAAAAGTTAATCAGTCTTATTCTTATTGAACTTCTTTTTTATTTGAAACAGCATTCACACTATACACTGTTTTCTTGAGGCTCATTCACATCAAGTGCCAAGGAACTTCATGCATGACTGAATGTCGGCTACAGCTTTGTTGAATGCAGGTTGTGACAATGAATGACAATATTGCTTCATTTTTTGGCACAGAGGAAAAGTATTTCTGATTCCATCATGTTATTTTTTGGACTGTTTTGTAAAGTGAGAAGAGAAATGCAGTTCTGCCTAAAAGAAAAATAAGAAGGAAACAAAAAGGATTACTTGTGGCTGATTATGTATTAAAAGTTATTCCTTCTTACATTTAAAAGTTATGATAAAATACAACTGCACAATTTTCTTGAGAATGTTTTCGCCTAATAAAAAGCCACCTTGACTTTCTGAGCTTTGTGAGCCTCTCGTCACGCTGCTCTTATTTTAGCCAAGCTGCGTCACCAAGGATGCATCAAGTACGTTTGACAGAGGCGAACATCAAATGCAGAACATCGAGGTGTTTTCTCTAACAAAAAAGCAATTCATACAAAGGGGTTAGTAAGCTTTACATCACAAGTTAAATCCCCAGAGGTGTTTCCATGACGGTTAGCTGCTCGGTCATGAAATGAACGCTAAAACGTGGAGGTTTTCTGAATGACTTCAGTGTGCGTTGATAGAATAGGAAAACATGATTTGTACACAGAAATTTGAGGAAAATAGGGCAACGTTACAGTGCACTGCTGTTAAATCTGCTTATTGCATTAAAAACAGAATGACGTCAAGATTTGGCCACCCTGAAACAACTGCTACAGATTACAATTATTTCACCTGGATCAAAATACCTGGATATTTTTCAAATGTACAATACATACTAAAAAAAACCCTTTCAATCTGACTCTTAACAAGATTCACAAGCAATTTAAATACAGCTCAAAATCCACTAGGTATCAATAAACCGATGAGGCGCAATCAATGACAAACGACTGTTTTTCCTGAAAGAGGAGCGACGTGGACAGGCCTCCGTCCTGTTCATCATTCTCATCACAGCTAAGAGAGGCACCATGCAAGAGGGGGGGATTTCATACCTAAAACTGGAAACAGTTCACGGAAAACTGAAAACGGTTTACATATTCACATCTCCCTCTGCTGTCAATACAGAAAAGAATCAGGCTTTAAACTGATTTAGGTGAAAGCTGAGAAAGTAAGGAATACAGCTGATTATTAAGACAGGATAGGAGCCTGCCGTTAATCAAACAAATAATTTTAATATCGAAAATTATTTATATTCTGACTCAGCCTCAATACTTGAACATATAGTTTCAATCTATTTTTGGTACCAATAAAATCGCTCGCAACTCTAAATTCTGACGGTGGCATTTTAGCGGATCTTAACACCAAACTAGAATTTAAAAGAACGAGGAGGATTTCTAATGGGAAAGTTAAGGGTCTGCGCATGGTGGAGGGGGCTAGATCCGGCGTAGCGGGTGCCACATGGACACAGGCTTCCTCAGAGTGGCCAGCATCTGGTTCCAGTGGGTGATCCCCATCCCACTGGCTTCAGGTCCAATGATCACATGACCCAGGTTTTCGCCCCGCCCGTCTTCTGTGGCCTCAGCCACCGTGACCCTCAGGGAGAGCTCCTGTTAACAGAGCAACACTGTTACATAAGCAGACTGTAGACATGACTCAGCATGTTTCGTCCACATCTTTATGGAACAGGTTTAATAAATAAAGGCCTTTAATGGTTTTATTGGAGTGAACTGATATCTAAACACAAACTGAAACATAATGCAAGGTTTATAACGTTGACTTCAGTTGGTTTGGATGAAAAACAAAAAGTATTTCTCAAATTCTTTTTTTATTTTTTTCTATTTCTCAGATCAAACTATTCTATTGCCTTTAAATACTTGTGTATTTTTCAATCTGAACATTTGGTCCAAACTGGCTGCATGTTTTGGGTCACCGTCCTGCAGGTAGCTGAACCTCCATCCTACTATTTAGTCGTCAATCATCCAACAGCTTTTCTTTCATGATTTCCCTTTAGGTAGCAGCACAGGTTGGATAGTTATTGTAAACTCTCTCCTTTTATTATATCTTTTGAAAACTGTATATATTTTTTTAGTTTATTGCAAATCTAATTTAACAGGAAAAGCATTAAGGCTCTTTATTTCTTTTAAATAACTACAATGAACACTAACATATAAAAAGTGGCTAAAAAAATCTGGAACATTAAAGGCAACAATTAGGGAGGTCCTGATCTGGTTATTGATATCGGATATCAGTCAAATATCAGCCAAAAAAACAGATTATATTAGCTTCTATCTGAAATCTTAGATATTAGCATGCTAATATGAACACTGCTTCGGTTCAGAGTTAATCAGGGGTTAAAACGTGGTTGAGTTGGTGTTGACAATTGTTCTTTGAGTTATTTCACTGATGAAGCCTTTCTCTAACATCCTACACAACAAAATAAGTAATGCAAGTATGTATGATTCATGCTGATATTGTATTGGATCAATATCAGTATTGGTCTAAACTCAAAGCTGCAATATTGGTAAAGTATCCCAAATAAAAAAGGTGTTTTGTGGCATCCTGAGTAACAATACAAGGAGACCTGAAAGGTTTGGAGGGGAAACGTTTTCTCACTGCTGGTTACTGCAGGCTTCTGATTTGGCTTCTTTACCTTTTTTGTAGCTGAAATTTCAATTTCTGACAAAAGCTGGAGAAAAGTCTGAAGTATCACCTGCAGAACGATGGACGGCACAGAGAAGATCATGGCTTCATTGAAGATGGGGTTTGTGTCGTCTCGTTTCGTGGAGGTTTTCTTCTTGCTGATCTTTCTGCCGTCTTGCAGGAGGTAAACTTTGACAAATGGATCTAAAAACGCAGAATGATTTTAATGCTTTCTAAAAACAAAACAACAAAATCCACGCTGGAACTAAACACACCATCCCCCTGTTTTGCTGTAAGTGCAAAATGAAATAAAACAATAAAAAGCGAATCAGATATGTTTAGTGTGATACACATTATATCTGTAGAATGAAGTAGGGGAACGGAAAGATTAAAATGTTGGTTTGGAAAGTGGTTTATAGCTTTAGGACCTGTCTAGACGAGGTTTAAATGTCAATAATCACAGTCATGTGTAAAAGTTTTAACCCAGGTATAAAATAAAACAACCGATTAAACCTAACACTTCACACACTACTTTAAATTCTTGAGAAGAGCAACAAGAGTTGTTTAGTGAACCTTTAAAATTAAGACTACACTCAAACACAAACCAATGAAACAGTAAACAGGAAGTGACTCTCCTCACCTGCTGTGTTCTTCTCATTGGTCCAGATCAGATTTTTGCACTTGGCCACAACCACAGTGAGACGCTCTGCTGTCGGTAAATAGCTGAGAGACAGCAATATCTCCCCGACCGCATCCACCGCCTGTGGACACACACAGATAAGTTGAGCCCACATGCATCAGAGCAGGCTTTTAAAAAGAGCCGGTTTCAGTTGGTCTCGTTAGTAGTGGTGAGTGTTAGAGCTCCTGCAGCCGGACCATGAGCTCAGTCACTCAGAAGATTTAAGAAATGAGGCATTTGACTTTTAAGTAACTAGGTGACTAAAACATAGGGTTCCCCCCCATAACTTTGTCAAATAAAGATCAAATGTCACCAAATTCACAGGATTTGTTGTTGATGATGAAAGGAATAAACACAG
>JAUZNJ010099125.1:0-21446 GCA_034780135.1 Jordanella pulchra
CTTCGGGCTGCACTTTGTCTGACCCCTCACCTGGGACCTGTCTGCCTTGGGTGACCCTACCAGGGGCATGAAGCCCCCGACAGCATAGCTCCCAGGATCATTGGAGCACTCAAACCCCTCCACCACGATAAGGTGGCAGCCCAAGGAGAGGACTTAAAGTATGTCAAGTTTTAAAAAAAAGTTTTTATTAGCCCACTTCAAAGTACTTCAAAAACTATGGGTTGCTAAGGGGTCACTTGCCGTGTTTCCATTGAACTCGAATGTGAATTTTAAGAGAAATTTTTAAAGTTTGAAAAAAAGGAAATGCTAATTTTTTGGTGTTCCTATTTTGTTTAAAGTGAATTAACCAAACACCTCAATGCAGGATGTCATCAAATGTCATCAATACTTTGTTCCGCATGGCTGTAATAAACAGGGGTAGAGGCTGCAATCTTGCACTGACCACAAATCAGTAATGGATTACTATTGGGCAAGTTGTTTTTTACTTTAAGATGCCAGTTAACAATGGCAGTGTTGCTTCCAACCATGTTTGCATGCCTAATAGGAACCTATAGGAAGATGCTGACAGTCAGCTGTGACATATGAGGTTTGCAATGCCAGAATTGATTTGAAAAAAGTATTTCCACGTTCCACCTCAAGTGGCATACATTCGTTTTTGCAAATTTGAAAGATTTTTTTTGTATTGCCATTTGCATTAAGCTTTTTCTGATATGATTCTTCAAAATGGGTATTGGAAAAAGCTGATGGAAATGCAGATGAAGTTAAATCACATTTACAGTGATCTCAATTAATTTGTAGCCCTCATTTCCCCCAATACAAAGACAATTTATTAAGTAACATGAACTTCCAATGGTGCATTTAAACAGTTTGGTCTCCAGAAAGGTCAGTGGATTTACATATTATCCCTATGTAAACTTTCTGTGATTCACATGCTACTCAAACTGTGTTGTTGTCAAACAGTGACACAGCTTGGAGACAGCGGAGCAGTGACCAGTCAGGGACTGGTTACTGTTATGATATAGGTTAAAAAAGTAGAGCTAAGGTGAAGCTTTTCTCAGTTAAAGTGGAATATAGAGAAAATGATGTTAACAGTGGTAGAAATAAGGAATGCTCTGTAGAGGTGTATAGGTGTCTTCAAAACAAGCCTTTTAATTTAGCCCTAGAAGGACTGGTCATCATTACTTACCTCCAGCGCAGAGCCTGGTCTGTTACCGCTCACATCCATCATTGATGCTCTCTGTGTGGGTGGATCTACAAGGAAGTACGGCGGAATCCGATCCGATCCAATCGTCATCCAGACACAGCTCTGAATGAGCCTAAGTGGACTCATTTTCTGTCCTTCTGGGCTTTTCCAAAAACTGATGGTACTCCCAAGGTAATTCAAAAGCTGTGAATAGAGACCAATTTAGCAGCAGTCCCTGAAGTTAAGTTTAACCTGTACTTTTATTGCAAAATGCCAACAGCAAGACATTGACAGGAAATGCTAAGAGGTTGTCAAGTGTAAGGGCAGGTCCAAACAAAAGAATCCAAAAGTTGATGAAGTACTAAATATTAAACAATCATTCCACTCACAAAATAAGGTAGGCATGCCTACTGCCATTGTGAAAGAGTGGGACACTCTGAAGGGTTGTAACTGGTTTGATAGCTTCCTTCGACAGAGCTCCGGTCAGAGAGAAGGGCACGGAAATGTTATCCTACAGTCTTTTATTGCAGTTGGATAGTAAGAGTTGGGTGGTTACATTGATGATGACACGTGAATAGACTTACGAATGAGATGGTGAAATTCTATAATTGTGTGTGGTATCGCTTCACGCACGCACAGAGGATGCAACCATCACTAACGCTGTCTCAGTACGGAGGGGGCTACCGGATGTGCTCGGAAAGGAAGTAACACGGTGGTAGCCTTCACAATAAAATAACTATTACAAAATAAAACAACTAATCACAAAGGACTTTCCGACAGCTATATTCAATCCCAGCACAGGAATGCCATTTTATGTTATTCAATAACTTCACATTGGGAAATGAGCACAGCACTAACTTCCGAAGGTGGAATGGTGTCATCTTCGGCCAAAATTAAAAATCATTCATCCCTAAAAAACAAATCAACACAAACAGTAGTTTTACCTGCACAGATCAAGTAGCTAAAAAGTAGATCATTTGGATTCAATTCAGAGCCTAATCGGAGGATGGTTGACCTCTGGGTAAAAAATAGTCTGTGATTTCTCTGAAACAAAAGCAGCACAGACTATCTTTTTTTTGTTGTTTATTTCTTTATTTCATTTGGACAAATTATCATTTTAACTGCACAAACCTGCATTAAGGTAGCACTAACCATTTACTCTATTTGGCAAGTTTATTTTACATAGGTGAGGTGTCATCTTCATGACCCAGTCCAGGGTGTGAACATTGCATCTCAAATGCAGAGTGGTGAACTCCATGTGGGGCTCACAGAAATCGCAGCAGACACTGCACTCGGTCTGAATGCACCTTAAGAGTAAGAAAAGTCAAAATATTTGGTTTAGTTGCTGATTTGTGCAAAGAAAAATCAGTATATATCAAGAAAAGATCTTTACAAACTATCACTGTGAATAAAAAGGAGTAAAGAGATGGAGTCATCCACAAATTTATTGAGAAGAGGGATCATCCTCACCAGAAAACAGTTAAATAAAAACAGTGTCTTCATTGAAAGGCTACTCCAGATCTGGTGCTACTGTAGCCTACAATTGTTAACTCCTACAATAACTTGTTGAAGAAAAGTCAATGAGTTATTTCAACGTCTGTTTTCCCTTTGTGATTAATTAAGTATTTTTAAATTAAATTAAATAAAAAAAGGAGAGGCAATATGACAATTACAGAGTAAAGTATATATTTAAAGGAAACAGCTTTTGATTGTTTACATAAAGCAGAAAGATTAACATCTTTGTAAAGTGAGAAAAAAGTTAGCTCTGCATTTAAAACAATTGGCCTAGTTCTGTCTGTCCCTCAAACCTCTATTCATCACTATCTCTCCTTCAATCCCCTCTCTGCTCATCCGACTGTCCAGTGATGACAGGAGGTATTTTTTGTTAATCCTCCCCCTATTATGTCGCCAAAAAATCTGTATGCAGGAAAGCCTGGCTTCTTGAAATAATATTTCCTGTGACCATGACCCTTGCTTGAGTTACTTATTAGCTGTAAGTGGAACATATTACAGAGTTTGTTTTTTTTAATCAAGACCTGATCAGATCACGCTCTGATAATTAGGTTTCTTTTCATTACTCAGAACTAGATAATAATTTTCTCTTTTCTTTGTAAATCACTTGACTTAAATATGGCAGGTAAGTATATAATTTAATTAATACATACATTATGACTGATGGAAGCCAAAACCAACAATGTCCTCAGACAAATTTTTATCTAGATGGAAGTAAAGCCAACGCTGCATTGGCCATAACGGTTGCAGAGAAAATATTTGAAATCTACCTATCTGAAAAAAGTTGAACTGAGCAATAGTTAAACTTTAGCAGTTACGAGGAAACTGAAGTCAGTAAAAAGTAAACAGGACATTTGTAAGTTGAGGTGTGCTTTAAAATGCCCAGAACAGAGGCCTTCTGAATACTCTACATTCACTAAGGCATCTCAACTCATCCCAGAAAAGCTAATTTAAGCTTACAGGTTTAACTGCTAAAGCCTTACCTCTAAAACAAATGATGAAAAAATAAGGAAAAAGAAAATATAGAAAAGCTGTGCTTCCCTGTCTTAACACTTCTCTATAAAATATGCTTTAAGTAAAACTGCTAACATAACTTGTATGTTAGATCCCATTTAGAAATAATACAATGAGAATATTTTCCTTGATTTATTTGTGTAATGCTTTTTGTCACACTTAAATGTTTAAGATCATAAAATCATTTTTTAACCAGTGAAATATAACTTCAGCAAAAGTAGCTGATTAATCCAGGTGTGCCTTACCTTATTAACCATGAGGACAATGGCCAGAGACACCTGGAATTATCAGTTCAACCAGTAATGAAAGACAGAGAAGCAAAGGAGCCGCCTTATGGTCAGGAAGTAGTAGAGTTTTGCATAGAGCCCATATAGTCTTTTAATTTGGTATGGATAGCATGAAACAATATAGCTGGTTACACTGTACAGTGTTATAAGATGAAAAAATGCAGCTGTCTTTCAATTCCTTTAATGATACCATTAGAGAACTGGGGGGAGAGAGGGAAAGAATTGTTTAACCTTTTGCTTTTCATGCACTCATAAGTCACTTTAATCAAGCCAGCTATAATTGTGTCTATTGGTAAAGTCAAGAGACTCTTCTCCAGCTTGGTAGACAGCCGTGCTGAGAGCTCCACATTTCATTGGTACCCTTTAAAAGAGAGCTCACTTTGATGTTGCAGAGCTCTGCTGCAAGACAGCTTTTGAATCTGTGGGAAACTGCAGTGGATTAATGGATATTGGAGTCAAGTCTATTGCTGGGGGCTTTTGTGAGCCAACCATGCAGATCTTTCTTATCAGCTTACCATAAGTCACGGCTCGCATATGGCCTGGCCGGGGAAAAATCACATAGGGATCCCAATATTTGTTTTTCAGTGGCTAAAGATTTGTTTGCAATTATTACACACCATGACCATGCTGAGGGTGTTTAACAGTTATTATTAATGATGCCTTTTACATTTTTTCCACATGCAACCACAAACTCCATGTAGGTTATTTAGATTTTATATGATAAACCAAAAAAGGTATTATATAACTATATAACTATGGAAAATAACAAGGGATACACCATTTCTTCTTTTTTTCTCTCAAAAAAGGACATTTGTAGGATGGATTTGTACTCCACTTTATGAAATACAGAAAAAAACAAGGGTACAAGCTACATACTGTAGTCACGTCACATAAATACATGCACCTAATTTAATCCAAGTACCAATACAGCTGTTCTTTGAAGGCTTCAGATATCATTAAAGAATAAACAGCATTGTGACATCAAAAACACAGCAGAGGGGTAAGGGAAGAAAAAGTTTAGTGTAAAGGTTAGGATATAAAACATCATCCAAAGCTTAAAAAATCCTATATTCATCATCCAGTCAAATTTCTCTAGACTGTCTTCGTTCAGCCTTGCTTACATGCTTTGAAATACGAAAATAAGAGACTGAGTCTAAATGAAAACTGCAATGTTGCTGCCATATGACAATTAGTCTCCTGCTGAGATATGAACACAAATTTCAAGTCTGGCAGAAAGTTATCTATTTGCTCTGTTAGATGCACTCACAAAGTGAAGAAGCACTGTCCCATCTGTTGAACCAAGTGCCTAACATTTATTTTTGGGTGAAAACATCTGCCAGTTCTCAAAAATCATGCACAGCTCTGCTTGCTGTCTTGGAAGCCACAGTGAATTTAAGGAGGGGTGCTATATTTAATTTAGTGGTCAAATCCTGCTGTTTTAATCTCATATGAGCAAGCAGTAAATCCAGCTTTATGTGTATTATAGTGGCTGCCAGGGCACAAATTGAACTTGCATTTTCATACAGTGCATATATATTCACTATAAAGCTCGTGCCAATCCCTCATGTGTAATTTAAATCAAATTTATAAATCAGAGGATTCTATAGAATATCAGAAAAGATCAAAAAGTAATAAAGATTATGTGACAAATAAATTTTAAGATGCACGCATGTCCTTGTTAGCATATTGTTGACAAAAATAAGACAATGACCTGCTTTATACTTACCTCACAGAGGGCAGGAGCTTATCCCAGCATGGACTTGGCAGGCTAGCAATCAATTACAAGGCTGAAACCGATTAACACTTTTACAATCATAGTTTCACCTCTGAGGAAACTGCATCGTCACACTGTGAGGCAACAGAGCGAATCAGTGACCCACTGGGGTCTGACACTACAGCTTAATTAGAACCTGTATATTGTTGGCTGAAGATTACAAACATCGCTTTAAAAAGGCAGTTAGGATTTTTGCTTCGGTTATCCGGAATTCAAGAAACACATGGTTAAGTTGTTGCTCTATAAAAGGAAATTTTTTAAACTAGGGTCCAATCAGCCTTTATATTTGCAGGCAAGGTACCATTCAGCCAAAACTGTGTTTAAATCCACCAACTGTGTCCTCTCAATTCCCATGGAGGACAGCCAAATCCCTGTTTACTCCTAACCCTCATCTGTCTCCGCATTAAGCCCATCTCACACAAGAGGGCCAAAACAGTGGGTGATTAAAATATTAATATGATACCTTTTACTCCCACCATTAGTCTGGCCCCTACAGATGGGTCTATATGACATTGATACAAGTGGGTGTTTGATGATAGTGTTCAAAGTGCAGATGTTGCTGAATATTCACAGGTAATGTATAGACGCTTACAAAGTAGAGCCTTATTATACAGAAAGATGAAGATGGATAAGTTTGTTCTATAAGTAATGTCATTGACTAATGTTATTATAAAGTGGTATAAATATTTTTGACCGACCCAGATAAACATCCTCCAACCTCAAAGATTTTAAGTAAATCATCCAAATACCTGTAGACATATGCATAAAGCTGATAAAAAAATATTTGATTGGAAATAGATACTTTCCATATATATTCAACATACCTGTTTATTAAAAATAAATTAAACAGATTAAGGTATGCTACCACGATGATGTTTCCCATCATTGTTGAATTTTGTGAAGGTTTTCGAGAATTATTCTACTTGAGCTCAGTTTGAAGCATTGAATGATAACTGATGTTAACCCTATGCCTGTTATCCATGTCACTCTGGAAATATAGAACTTCTTTTGATATGTGCTCATTTTTGTATATGCTTTCTGTCCTCCTGAGCCCTTACTTTTTATTATTTATTTTCTTACACTAATTTACACTTCTTTCCATTCATGAAAAACTGTTTCTTACATAAAAAAAGAAAGAAAACGTTTTTAGGGTGGTGGCATCAAAAACAATGCTGTTTTCTGACTTTATACTGCAGTAACACATTGTTCTCAGGCAGAAATCCATACAATATATGCATCACTGCTTAAACAGTAATTTAGGTTGGCTCTTTTTCTTCTTATCTTCCATCTTTTCTGAATAATATAATCAGATGATAATTCATGTGACAGTGATTTATAACCTGCATCCTCTGCTGTTATTAACAAACACAGAAAAGATGGAAAAAGGCATTTACATAACTTTTTAAAGTAATTGCCTCACAATAGTAAAGAGCAATTAACAGTTTTCATTCATTGGGAGAAAATATTTCTATTTAACAAAAAAAGTAATTTAACAAGTTATCTGCTGCCTCACTGACTGGCGATACCTAGAAAATAAGTTTGAACAAAGTAAGGCTGAGCACTTAATAGCATCATATCATCAGAATTTTGGAAAACACAACTTTTAAATGCTAGAGGCCCTTAATCTGAACAAAATCATATTTAATGAAAGTAAGACGATGACTTTCTGGGTCCAGCCCTTTAGGTGGCAGTAATAAACTTAAAGTGGAAGGAAGGGGGAGTTAAAGCTACCATACAGATTGATCCATGCAAATGAAACTAAGCACCCCATCACTACAGTGAAGACTGGCAGTAATGTTCTGTAGACAAGCAAGGTTTCAAGGTCATGAAACCAAATAAACATTCGAGTGAAACATCTACATGCTTGTAGTTGGTCCCAAGGAAATCAAAATAAATCACAAACACAACATTGTTTAAAAAAATAAATTGATATTTTGCTAAATTATTCAGCACTAGAACAAAGTACTTGTTACAAGTGCACAATAAGTCATTCACATTTTCCTCTCTTATCTGAAACACATTTTTCAGAATGGGAAAGACAAGAAACACGTAATTTTAGAAGTACAGAGGTATACTGAAATTTACAAATATCACAAAAATTTTAAATTACATGTCAGAAAAAAATTTAAGTGCATGGAAACTACTGCAAAGAACTGCAAAGAACTGCAAAGGGCTAACATTATGTGATACTAGCAAAATAGTGAAAGAAATAACATCTCAAAAATTCACACCAGCAGGTAGCAGTAAAGTGGAATCTCTATCAACTTCTTAGTTGTTTGTTTTCAAGGGATGCCAGGAAATTTAATTTCACACAATAAAATGGATCCTCATTAGGACACTATCATTCTAAATATTTTCATAAATATTTTCACAAATTTACCATACTCAAAATCAACAAGTCTACAAGGCATTTTCAGTCTCCAGATCTATTTCATTTCTGTACACATTCTTGTTTTCTAAGGCACTACTGGGAAAAGTGCATTGCATATAATATTAGCAGAACTTCCAACAAGATTGGCTAGACTGATTTAGTGGTAATTACAGAACTATTTCACTAACAGTTATTGCTCAAAATGAGACATTTTCCCTTTGAATAAATGTCCTAAAATTTAATTTAATGGTTGACTTCTGTCAAATTATCAGCATAAGATTTATCTAATAAAATAGAGCTTTTTTTAAAAAAAAAAACAAAAAAAACATCTTACTCAAGATTATCATTACATTTGTAGGATGCTATTGTGGCAAGGTGCACACTACAGAGGGTCCGGGAAGGATTTGATCCCAAGACTCCCGGGTGAAAGTCGTACGCGTCAACCAGTAAGCCAAAGGGATATCCCCTTGGCCAAGTAGCCAAGGCGCATGATCAGTTGGAGGCATAGTGACAGGACCCCACACTGTCACACTATATTAGTAATCAGTATTTCAGTTGTAGCGGTAATACTTACAAAAAGGATGTGTCTCTATCTTTCTTGTTGGTAACCCCATGTTAGGGACACGACATTATAATGTAGCCTGTAAATATCTTCTGCTTTAATATGGCTTTTGACTGGGAAGAATACTGAAAATGAAGAACAGAGCAAGTAGCATTCCCACCACCACTGAAAGGGGATGAGGCAAGCAGAAAGAAAGTAAGTAGAAGTCATAGAATTCTAGGAGAAAAAGTGATATAGAAAGAAAAAACTGATTACTTATTGCCCCCTTGACTCTTAAACCAGTTTACAATGGTTGACTTCACCCAAGTAATTTTACTTCAAAGGTTCTGAGCCATGGCCAATTATGTCGAATCCAAAACTTCCTTTTTGAACTGAAAAAAAAACAGTCAAAGAGAATACTAATTAATCGTGTTGGAGCCAAAGCCAGAACACGATTTATTTCTTCTTGTTAGTGAACCTAAAAATATTCAAGATTTGCCTTCAAAACAAGAACAGGAGATATAGGCTGTCACACTTCACTGTATTATTCTGTTACAGAATTAAAAACTATATTTGTTCTACAGGTAAAATCCATTAATCCTGTAATTCTTTTTTTTTTTTTTTTGTCCGTTTGCAATGGACTAACTTTAAAATGTTTTTAGATTACATCTCTATTTTAGTCTAATTGATTATTTAATCATTCATTTTTTTTCTGACATCAGATTCACATTTTTGAAACAATACAGCCTACCTTCTGAGCAGGTTCAAAGTGACATCATCCCACATAGAAGTAAAAGAGAGTCTGTTTATTTGTGTGTGCAAATGTAACATTTTGCTCCCATCAATATATCTAGCTAATATAACCCAACTCTGTTTCAACTAAGCAAAAGAAACAAGAGTGACTAAGTTTAAACATATACTGTATGCTTGAAACAATTTTGTGCTTAGGTTTTTAATATTTTGCTAGAGAATGATTTATATAATACATTTTAACATTAGTGTTGTACATTTTTTTATTTTAAATTTAAAATTGTGATTTTATTTAATTTACTATAGTATAGGCAAGTAGTAAAAACATCATATTTATTTTGTGGAAAGTCATTAAAATATTATGTTTGCATTAAAAACTAGAAAAGCACTCAGAGAAGGCAGACCTCTGCCAAGAAGCTCATTCCCCTCACATATTGTGGCTTCCACCTTCACACCGGACCCAGATCATTATCAAAATGTAATCATTTGTCAATGCTTATAACGTTCCCCAATCTGAGAAAATTTGAGCAAAATCTGCCTGACACTTTTCAAGTTATTTTGAAAATAAGCATACAAACAAATAAACAAAAAAACTAACTGACCCTGATGAAAACATAACCATCGAGCTGTTCACTCTACCTCCTTCTCTACTCACCCAGCGACTAAGCAAACATTACTCTGTTTTTAACTATAAGCTTTAACAAAAAGGAAAGTTTTAGGCCTAATCTTAAAAGTAGACAGGGTGTCTGTCTTACAGACTAAAAATTGCAGTTGGTTTCACAGGAGATGAGCTTGATAAGGAAAAGATCTGCCTTCCATTCTACTTTTAGAAATTCTGGGGACCAGTAGTATAGACCTTACAAGAGCCTCTGATCTGATCTGGTCTTACAATTAATTATTTACTCCTTTAAAATTTTTTTCAAATATCTTTGAATTTTGCCATGGGCAAGACACTCTGCCAATGGGGTATTGGGTTGGTAACAGTAGAGAAGCTCCAGAGAGTTATGTCAAAAAACAACTTTGCCTTCTGGTCTGCACCCTGGGCTATCCAGATTCCTATAACAAAGAGCTCTACCATCCAAGGTGGGATGGATGCCATCTCTCTATTTTCAAGACACCAACTAAACAACCACTGGGTGAATCATACTGTAAAACATTTTATCACTGGTTAGACCAGGGAGCAGGAGGGCTAGGGAAAATTATAGGGTCCGACAGTATTTTAACAAACTTGCACACTGAAGCAATACCAATTTTAGTGACCTCAGATCGCTGTAACTGGGTGTCATTTCTGCCAGCATTATTTAATAGCCTTACTGGATTTAATGTTACCCTAGTCAGCAGTTGCAGGTAAAATTTGATTTCTTCCATTCTGACCCTCAGTGAACATTTCACCATAGTCCTTGGTGTCTCTACCGCAACATTTGTAATTATGGAGCTGCCAATAACCAAGTTTGGCTTCTCAGTGGGTGTGTCGCTTAGCGGGAAAAATTGGTTTGATATGTGGATGGGTTGGTAGTCAAGGATCTAGGACTACGCTTTCTACATATCGTCACCCAGCCATGGGCAGGAGAGAGGAGGAGATTTAGGCCACATTTACACTGCATCCTGAGGTAGCCCAGATGTTTGTTTGTTTTGCCAAAATGCGATCTGTATCAGGTTTTTTTATGACTGGTGCCTTAACAACACAGATCCGATTTTTTTCAAATGCATCCCAGGTCACTTTGCTATGTGGTCTTGAATCCGATAGATTAAGGACGAAATTAAGGATTGCAAGATGCACTTCAGCACTACAATCCGTGTTTACTTCTGTAAACACAGAGTGTCATTGCATCCTCTACTGCGCTTGCGGGGCACTCAAGTTGTACGGATGCAGTTCACACAAATCACGTTTGTAAATCTGAATGACCACGGAAAATAATTGGATTTCACAAAAAAATCTGAATTGAGTATTAAGGTCTACAATGTGAGCATAGCCTTAGACAGAGTTAGGAAAGCATCAGGGGAGACAGAGAAGATTGTCATAGTACCAATAAGGTATTGCTAGGCTAACAACTCCTTATCACCAGCAATAAAAAACATGAATGTGTAAAGTGCCCAGTAAAAATGTGCAACAGTAGAAAATGTGCTTAAAAGTGTTCCTGTACAGTTAGAATAACTAAGAGATATCACAGAGAATTTACCTCAAACTGAAATAGCTTGAACATCACCACAGAACATAAGTCTATAACAACCAAAACAGCAAGTCATGAGAAAATGCAACATAAAATCTCTGAACCACAAGGTAAACATACAAACTCTGAGATGGTCACTCCTCATACAAGTTCATCCAAAAACACAGCACACATGTCAATAAAAAATTTCAATAAACAGTATTCCTTCCAATGGTGAGAGCTCCAAAAATACAGAAAACAGACAATAAAGTCAAACATTGATCTACTTTGAGCTTGTTCAAGAAGCAACTGCAGCTTTACTGCCCAGCTTTATGTTTACTGTCTGCTGGTCAGTGGGAAGCCCTCCACAGTTGCTTTATTGTTACATCAGATTAATCCCTTCTCTTTGAGAGTTGCCTGCGGATGAACTGACTGGACCGAGAACTGAGTCTCTGAGACTCAGAACCGAACCAAAGGGCCCTTCCTTCCTACACCGAGCCAACAGTAAAATTAATCCTTCCCCCTCTTTCCTTCTGCTTAATAACTGCTATGCTTTGTTGAAAAATAAGGTAGAATATATTTTTGCTTGTTTGTATTTCCTGAAATAACCTTTCTGTTTTTAACTTTGATGGTGTCGAATCAAAAGTGACCAGCTGAATGCAGATATGCTAGCCGACTGGCTAGCATATCTAGCTCCAAGCTACCTCATGTTGTGAGTTCTTCCTTTGTTGCAGCTAGAACCGACTGAATCGGAACTGCTGGGACCAGCTAAGCTAACCCATTCGCTTTCAGTTTTATTACAATTAATGCATTTGAATCATTGTTTATGTTTAAGTTTAAAACCGAATGAAACTTCATTGTTTGGACTACATATAATATCTCTGCATCAGGGTCTATTCACATTTATCTGCTAAGTTTAAAGGACACATTAAATGTAGGAAGCTTTGAAGCTTGAACCTTCCCCACGGACTATTGAATGTACTCTTAAAACCAACTTTCCCTTTTATTTGTTTTTATTTTACTTATGCTTATTTTCAGTGCTGCTTAGTTTTAGTGACTGCTTGCTAGTAAAGGTACCATGGTTTTAATCATGGTTTTATCTTATACAATGAACGATTAATCATTCAGGCCAGATACATCCTTTTTGGTTGAAGGTTGAAGTAGAATAGACATTTTCTTTGGTTGGTGATTAATAACTCTGCTGATAAGCATAGTCTAAATTACTAAATTGGTAACCACCTGGATTTTAACAGCCTGGAGCCCACCTTGAGTAAAGGCAAAGGACCCTGGTATTAAGCAGGTTACACTTATAATCATTTAAACAATGATAATATTGATTTTACCCTTGATTCTGAATGACCTATTAACTATAACTTCCAGTTCTAGTCATTGAATACATTCTTAATCTTCCAGTAAAGTAACAACATATGTGCATGTTTATGGGCTTTGGTCGACTGAGAGGATTTTAAATATAAGACCGACAGTAACTACTGGAATAAGAGAGAGCCAATAATCTTATTCTGTATGGGCATAACTGGCTACACATGAAAGGGTGGAGCCATGCTTATGTAAGTTATGGGACATCACAGCTTCACTGCTTGATTCCAGGCCTGCAGAAGAGACAAAAAGAGAGACAGACTGTGTTTTGTGCAACTGGGGGTGGATGGGTGGTGCCAGTGAGGGGGTACAGCAGAAAACATTCCAGGAAAGTCAGTGGCATAATCTGCTTATCCATGGCAGATTGGTTCAATGTGTGATGTGCACATTCGTATGTGTATATGTGTGCATGCATCAATGTAGGGTTTATGTTTGAGAGGTTTGATTTTTCTCTTTCTTGTCACCACCACTTTATTTTTCTACCTTTCTTGTCTTTGTAACCATTTTCCTTCCCAGTTATGTTCCCCGTTTCATCACATATATCACACAAAATCTAAGCATTTGGTGGTATGTCCTACTCTTGTAATTCCTTGTCTTCGAAGTTACTCCATATATAAAGAAGATTTCTCACTGAGACCACTGGGAATTCCTCTGGTCCAGGCTAGTTGGGGTGGAGGATTTATGCAAGAACTGGTGGTTAAATGACTAAGGGCACGGGAGAGGAGGGGGTTGGGGAGTTGAAGACCACTTTCTGCTGATTGCAGGAAATTATACCCCTAATTTCACCTGCAACTCCAAGAGACAGAGGCCTAAGGGAGAGAACGGGATAAGGAAGTATTTCACAGGGTGATAAGGAGGAAACAGAGAATAGAGAGGGAGAGTTGGAGGATGGAGAGGACAGACATGGGGGAGGGATGTAACACTAGAGCAAGGCTTGGTCTGAAGCCAGTGAGGGAAGACAGTAAAAGAGAACATAGAGGTGAGAGGCTGCCACTGAGAAGAAAAGTGGCTCTACCAAAGCAAACCATGTCCTTCTGGATCTTTCATCCAACTTGAAAACATACACATAGAGGTGTGTAACTAAATGGTCACACACACACCCACACATCAATGTGTATTCGCAACTCTCTTACACCACCATTCCTCGTAACACCTTAGTGAAGCACCATTTGGCTTGCCCAGTGCCAGTGTATCCTCCCATCTTCCTTGCCGATCCCAGTTTCCCTCTCCTCCTTGATAGCCTTACCCACAGACCGTGACTATCTCCTACTTACAGAGCTGCCATGGATTAGAACAAGATGAAGAGAGTGAAGTGCAGTCAGCCAGCACCTCCTGCTGCACGGGAAGTGTCAGTGACTCTCAGTGCCTCCTGCTGCACCCTTGAAGAGCAAGGCAAGGGCATTTCTCAAATCAATAATTGGCTCATTGGTCTATCTGTTTTCACAATTCACTTACTATATGTGTCTGTCTTTGTAGCCTCATGCTATTAAGGAGTATAAAATGAATATAAATTATGAAATTAGGTCAAAGACCTTATTGTAATTTGCTATTTGTAATTAGGTTATATTCATCTAACCTAATTACCTAAGTTATGTAAATGTTTTTTGAAACTCTATGTTAAAAGATAAGAAGCCTGCTTAAAGTGACAAGGAGATAAACAAATGCAACTGTAACCATAAAGAAATACATGTAGTTCATAAAATACCAACGAATGACCCGCATTTATAGCTCCCAAAATATTATTCGAGGCTCTGCAGGGTTTTGGTTATGCAGAGCAGTGCTTATAACTCTTTTAAATATTGTGTGGCTGGATTTGAAATGATTCAAAGGTCTTCTAAAAATGTGGACACTACTGTATGATTAAACTAGGACATGGTGGCACACATTGTACCCTCTCAGTTTCACACTTCTGATTGCCTAGAATTCACTACTTAGAACAAGGCAGGCATTGCATTTCAAATTTCACTAATTACAAATCAGTCAGAGTTTATTATTCTGTCTCAGGCCATTTCATTCACACTCTAGAAATCCTTATCATTGTGGAATGTTAATGTTTGACTTGTATAAAGACCCTTCGATACAAGGGATCAGCAGTTTGTTGTTGCTCCTAGGTTTCACCACTGTTTTTTTGGTCTGGGCCAGGGAAACAGTGTTAACCAATGCAAAGTAGGAGAGATGCTGGTGGAGTCGAGGGTGGGGTTGTCACAAAATGAATGAGAAATTGAACGACAGAGTCATCTTGGCAAAGCTTCAGCTTCTCACTGCAGAGGTTTTAAATCCTTTAATATGATTTTCCCTCATCCTGTTAAAGACATAGCTATGGATAAGCAGAGTGTAAAGTGTTCCCTGTGAGGAGGGAGGGGGTTGTATAAGGAGAAGAAGAACAAATGAGAGGGAAAAAATAAGTGGGTGTTAAATATATGGAGACATATTATCATTCCAGTCACACCTCTCTGCTATCACGTTCAGAATGCTATCATATGTTAGAGACTGGGTGGGATAAGCTTTATTTATTCACTTTTTCATCGATATGAGGGTAAACTGCCAGAGTGATGGTTTAGACCAGGCAGCATGCACTGATTCTTTAAAGGTATCTTTGTTATTTTTCTGTTTTTTTCTTCTTTTCTGCCTTTGTTTTCTATACACAGTGCCCTGCAAAATTATTTATATATTTCATAAGTTCACATACAAATCTTATGCAACCAACATGAAATATCACCTAATTTGGAGTTCATCTGGTTGTGTCAAAGAAAATAGTTTTTCCAAGGTAAAGCACAGTTTGTGGCAACGTTGTGTTGTTAAGATATATTTTAATGCTAAAGAAGCTTATGAAGTTGGTAGGAAGAGGAATGGAAATAAATAGAAGGCATTATCCTAGTTGGGTTAGAGGACTTTAAGAATCTCAGGGATACAAGTGGCTGAAATACTTGGCACTCTAATAGAGATAGGGTAAGGAGCTCAGTCATGTCACCTGTGTCACCTGAGGTGGCTCAGGCATATATCCAGATGGCCCCTTGGACGGCTCCCTCAAGAGTGGGTTTGGGGTTGTAGTACCTGTAGGAAACCAATGGGATAGTCCAAAAAATGCTCGAGGAACTATGTCTCTTGCGGCTAGTATGATACTATTTTTCACTTGGGCCTCCCTGAAAGGAACTGGAGAGACTGTAGTGTGACCTTCGCTGAGACTGCTTCCTCAGCAACCTTGTCAAAGAATACAGAAAGAGGTGAATATCAGATGCGCGATGGGAATCGGCAAAGGCACCATCATTTAAACTGAGAAGGAGGATTAAATTGCAGTGGGACAACGATCAACAGTAAGAGCCCAGTTGGAATCATTAGCCCCTTTACAATAAGGCCCTGAGACTTTAAAACTCCAGGACTTTTATTTGGGTAATAGGAATCCCAGGGATTTTGTCAGCCTGCTTTTCCTACAACTCTGAGAGGCCACATTAAATTGATTTTAAACAGGCTAAGAAAAACTGTACTTCATGTTCAGTCCAGCGGGGGTATTAATCAGAACACATAACTGTTTTTTTTTAATCCTTCACTTTCAACACTTCTGCTAAAGAAAAATTGTTGTTGGTTGGTTGTTTAGAGTTCTGTATTTAAGAATATAAATGGAAAGGTGCGTTTTTGGAAAAAGTACACCAGCAACAGGGGTAAAGAGGCTTAACCAATTACTGTGTGCATTGGAATGAACATGGTTGTAACCATCTGAGAAGTTTATTCATGTTCTTCTGAAAAGTAGACAATTATTCAAATAACAAAAAAATTAAGCTTAATAATTTTCCCACTATGTACAATGAATTTAATATAGCATTGTCTCTTTAAAATGAAGGAAAATATATTAAACCTTTTCACAATATTCCAATTCCTTAAATTGTAGCTTTCCATTCACCTTTTGGTTTGTTCAGATATAAACTTTCTCTATTCTGCTTTTGTCAACACTCAGATTTTTCTTATTACTAAAAATAATAAATTTATGAAATAGTGTAACAGTGTTGATCATCATTAAGCCTTAAATCTAAAAAATTTGGAATTAATCTTTTCGGAAAGACATTTGTTTTTAATAGAAATGATGGCATCTTTTAAAGGAAAATAAATAATAAAAATAAATCTGTTTTTGGTGATGAGCCCCAAGTCATCGAGGTTTTTTAATAGCATTGGGATTTATATTTTTTGAGTAAATGATGACAAAGTAATCTAGAGAAATCCAAATTAAATTTTGTCAAAGACCATTGAACTACCAAGGCTGTAACAGTTTTTTATATGGGAGTTTGTTAATATAAATATTTGTCTCATAAAGGAGAAAAAGCCTTTGCTGTCTTGCTTTAAACTCACAGTAGAGTTAGGGGATGGAAATAAGGGAATTTATATTTTTCATCCTCAAAGAGAACCAAATACTATGATTTAGCACTTAAGGTGAGAAAATGATTAATATGGAACTGTAATCTAGAACTTTTTTGATAAAAAAAATGGATCATTATAACAAAAAGACTGACTTTGAGTATTACACATGAAAAACAAAAACACATAAATAGCAAATCCATAATTAAGCTATTATACTACAGTGTTGCGCTTATAGTTGATCCCATAGCATTTTTCTTTTGCCAAATGAGTGAAACTGTTTTTCATCTAACCCTTTTTGCAGCAGAGCCAAATTCAAACAGCTTTGCAAGTGATGTTGTCAAGGCAACAAATCTGTGTTTCAAATAAAAAGGTAGCTCTGCCTCAGACTGTTATACTGCCATTTTAGATTTTCTGCTGTTCCTAGTCTATTATTTGATGTCATAAATGAAAAAACAAACCAAAAGAAATATATATTTTTAATTATACATTTTGTTAACATCTCTATAAATGTATTTTTTATGGTATAACTTTGATTTGGATTTTCAAACAATATGAACTACATCCAATTTGTTTCTCTTGTTAACAGAGAAATAAGAATTAGAGTAAATTGTTTCTCTGTTAACTTGGCCTGAAAATCAAATTTTCCTTTATTATTGCCATACCAAGAATCTGAATCTGCAGAATTGCAATATCAGCTTTGATCCAGCAGAGTGAGCTATTATTCAACAGTTTAACAAAACAGCACCTTCCCATTAGATCTAAACTGAAAAACATTATCTCCTCTGTAATAGACATAAGAAGGACTATCAGTTCCAGAATCAACCTTCCCTTCCAACAGTGAGTGTCGAAGGAAAATTGGTATACACTACCATGCTAAAATATTAATATCCTTTTCAGTTCGCATAAGTGTCAAGTAATTATAATTATTTGCTGCACTTTAGTAGCTTTGTGTTTTGTATCTGTACCTGACTTGAGAACTTTTTACTTTTACCCATTACATTACATTTCAAATATCTGTACTTTCTACTTCATTTCTCAAGACTGACTCATTACTTTTATACATATTGCTGAAGACAAGATGTAACAGCTACTACAAAACACAGGGAAAATCAAGAGGGCAAAGAATATCTGTACAGCTGGAGCACAATTTAAAAAAAAACCACTAATATGTACATGGTTGAAGAAAGAGGGCTAGAAAACGTTGAAAATTATGGATCAGATTCTGAGATGGAAGACATTTTCCATTACATACCACTTCATTAGATTCTAAATGTACAACTTGATTTTGTTTCAGCTTCCTTTTTAATGTAAATACTATTCCACTTCAAATCAATTCAATTCAATTCAAATATACTGTATTAATTCCTAAGGGAAATTAAATGTTGCAGAAACTCATGGGCCGTTTTTCAATGGGCTCTCATAGGTGTCGATTCCTGCAGGCAGGAAGGATCTTCTGTAACTGTCTGTCTTGCACCAGATCTGGAGAAGCCTCTTACTGAAGACACTTATTTGTTGTTTAACAATCTTCTGATGAGCATGCTCACTGTTGGCCATAAAAGTATTCATTTTATGAAGAATTCTTTGTAGAATCATCTGCAGATGTTCTCTATGAGTTCCTACACACAGAGCTGGCCTTCTTTATTAGTTTGTTGAGCTTTTTGAGTCATTTGCTCTGATGGTGTTATTTGAGTCATTTGTTCTAATGCTGTTACCCCAACACATGATAGCAGAAACGATCACACTTTCGACAACACTTCTGCAGACGTAGAAGCATCTAAACTTCTACATTCTGATCTGTCTCTGCTTGTAGAAAGCTTCACAGTTGCGCCTCCAGTTGAGTTTGTTATCCAGATAAACACAAAGGTATTTATACTCCTCCACCACCTCCACATCTTCTCCCATAGTGTTAATAGGATCGTACTTTTTCCTGTATCTTTTAAAATCTACAAACATCTCCCTTATTTTTTTGACATTGAGGATTAGGTAATTATTTCCAGACAAATTCACAAAACGGTTCACTAGTTCCAGGTACTCAGCTTCTTGACCATCTTGGAGCACCCATTGACTGCAGAGTCTGAGTATTTCTGCAGATGACAGGGCTCTGTCTTGTACTGAAAGTCAAAAAAATATACAGCAAAAAGTGTAGCATCCCACTGCTCTGTTCGATAGTAACTGGGACAAGAACTTAAACTCACTGCTGGGGTAACTATTTGGGTTTGTAAAGTTCTGGCAGATACCACACAGGTTTACCTATATTGAGTTAGCTCTTACTATCCAATTACCATATACTCCTTTAATGTAACATTTATAACTCTCGACAACCAGCTAACTGAATAGTTTCCTTTATTAAGAACTTGGAGAAATGAAACCTTAGCTCCACTATACCTCAAAATAATCAAACACTTAAAGTAGACCAAGATAAATAATTCCTCATACTAACTATTTACTAAAATGAAATAACGCCGACATGGCACTTCTCTTTGGAGTCTCTTATATTTTATTCACTTTAACTTTGCATTTTCTAAGAAAAATTTGTACTTTTACCTGTTATTTTACCAAAACTAGAATTCAAACTAACAGAACTCCATACATTTACTGAAAATTATTTACAGCTCTAAACACAATATTACATATGGGCCCATACTCTCCTGCACACACACACACACACCCAGACTGGTTACCATGGTTTGTGGGGGCTTCTATTTTTATCACCACTTGTGGGGACTACAATTTCTAGTGGTTCTAAAAATTCAGAAAAAATAATTTACACTATTTATAGCTGTATTAACCTATACACAGCTTTAACCCTCTGGAGTCATTGGACGCGAGGGCGCGTCTTTTTTACATGTCTGCTTTGGCGCGACGTAACAGCAAGACTCCGCCTCCCCCAGTCTCACTTTCTACTGGTGCTTGAAGTGCACATGTTAAACTACACACCATTTTTCAAATCGTGTTAATAGACCAAGTAAAACCGAGGTTATGCTTAAATATTTAAACCATATTTTTTTCAATTAGCGAAATTGTAAAACCCGCTCGGTTCGACAGTGAAACGGAGCGCTCTCGCAACACAAAGAATAAAATGTAACAGGATCCTCTCACTCAAGCTCTCCTATTCAACTGATAAGAGTTGACATTTCGTTACAGATAAACGAAAGACAGTGACATAAGTAACCCCGCGAAAAAAGTAAAAATGAGAAAAAAGAAAAAAAAAGCAGTAACGCGGGAACGGAGAAGAGAAAAAAGAGGCACATAGACAGATAGTTGTGATATCAGACCGATCGGTAAAATCTACCTCGTAATTTGTATATCGGACATTGTTTTTTATTTTTTCTATAAAGAATGATGAGAAGAATGAATGTGGAGCAGGCAGCAAAGCTCTTTTTTGAGCTCGAAGATGAGGGAGACTCGCAGCACTGTTTGCAGTACAAAAACCGGCACGACACTCTATGGAAGTGTCAGGCATGTGATATGCCCCTCTGTGTTGTGGTGGGCAGAAATTGTTTTCTGGAGTGGCACAAATGATTTTTATTGTCTTATATGACATCTTATCCTTTGTAAATAATTATACAAATATAGATAAATAATTGCCATGACTTCAATTTATTTAGGAAAGTTATACATTTTTTGGAATCTTGTTTTGATGCCTACATTTTGTTGATTATCTTCTAAACATGAGTTCTTTCATATATTTGTACATATTGATATTGAAATTTATAGTGTACTAAAATTGCCATGATAAGTAATTGCCAGGATTTAAATTTACTTAGGAAAGTTATACATTTTTTGGAATCTTGTTTTGATATTTTGTAAATAGTAGCACAGAAGCGAATGGATTACCTACATTTTATTGATAATAATCTAATTATACGTGAGTTGTTTGCTATATTTGTACATATTAACTTTGAAATATTGAGTATACTTTATAATTCTAAACCATAAAAAATATTCGTTATACATATTTGTGGGTTTCACCGTGAAAAAATTAAAATTTTTCTACTCGAATTTTCCTTTTTTTGTGTGATTTTAGGTCCAAATGCAATGTCAGTAAGTGCAAATGACGAAAATGTGTAAATTGAAAAAGTTCAGGTTGTCCTGAAAAAAATGATACCACATAAGGCAATATTAATGTTTTTTATT
>JAUZNJ010099136.1:0-21444 GCA_034780135.1 Jordanella pulchra
TATATGGTATTGTCCTAACATATACATCATACTGTGAATTCTGTTTTGCTGTTTTAAAGGCAGTGTACATTTCTTGATATGTTTAAAATGTGTATGACTGATGGTCAGTGTGTTGGTCTGATTTTTTTGTTATTTTATTTTGAGATGTGATACAATGGTACATTACACTGCAAAAGCATGCTTTTTATAAGGAATTTATTTGTTGTTTTTTCCTACTTGCTTAGTATAATACTTAACTTGAAAAAATTAAAGGCAGACATTATCTGGGGAGAGCAATCTTTTTATTTAAAAAAGTGTTATTTTGAAACATTAAGACTATCATTATCATATCCGTATACACTTATGAAATATATTGATATGAAGTTCAATATGTTTTGAAAAATCCAAAGATTATTTGTTGTTGCTGCTACAAAACAATACATTGTCTTTATTATTATTATTATTATAAATGATTATAAAATAAATAATGTTATATACATTATAATTACTAGTAGAGCTACTAAGAAATTTGTTTAAAAATAGTTCAATGAGTATTTGTATTCATCACTGGTAATATTTTAACTTTGTAATTGAGTGTATTTACTATTTACTAGTATAAATGCGCCCTCTGGTGGATTATTCTTATAATTGCAACAACCATGGAAGTAAGAGTAAGCCAGTAATTTTAGGGCGCCCCCTGGTGGTTCGCACCCGCACTTCTCGTGCTCCTCCTCCCCTCTCTGATCAACAAGCAGCCTGGTGATATAATACACTGCCTGAACCTCCAAAGAGAAGCAAAATGGCCGATTGTAAACTAACCGATCACACAGCGATAGACAGTCATCGAGTGGTTATGTATTTTTTGTTTACAGTTTGAGGACTACACTTGCGCAATAAAAAGACAGTTGCGGTTTTTTCCACTTTTT
Source organism: Jordanella pulchra (assembly GCA_034780135.1). Classification (NCBI taxonomy): domain Eukaryota; kingdom Metazoa; phylum Chordata; class Actinopteri; order Cyprinodontiformes; family Cyprinodontidae; genus Jordanella; species Jordanella pulchra. The sequence goes on from JAUZNJ010099136.1 coordinate 906, forward strand.
CTACGATTAACGTATTTTCGCCTGCCGGTGATGTCATTTCTTATTCAATTTAGCCTTGAAAGCCTCGAAGAACTAGCTCGCTAGGCTAGCTCCCTTGCTAGCCTGCTAGCGGAGGGTCTGCAAGAATTTTTGCACAGAAGCACTTTATGTCCTGTGTGATTCCCGAGGTGAGTAATTACTTTTAAATGTTTATGCGCTCGATGAGCGTTTTTACATCGCATACGAGACAGCTAATCCCGCAGCTAGGTTTTGTATTGCCTTAATTTACACGGTAAGCTAAAAGCTTTCTGTTTCACGGTAGCTTCGTTTGGACAAACGTCATACAAGTTTCGTCGTATAAATTTGGCCCTGGCAAATTTTAGAACCAACTGCCAAGTAGCCTGCTTACCCGCCGCGCTCTTAATTAAGCTGAAATTTTTTACGGGTGTAATTGCAAAACGTGTAAAAAAATAATCGAGAAAAAGCAGAGGTGGCAGATTGTTGATAAATTAATGCGATTGTAGTGTTTGTCGGCTGCGTTCAGGATGTGGTCACACGGAGCCGCAGGGAGACACCTTGCTGTCTGACTGCTTACCCCGTCTCTGTGGGTCATAGCTCGGCGTTCAGCTGCTAATTCATCTGGATCGGGTTGAGGTTCTTGAAGGGAAGCTGCTCTGTTGACAGCTAGCATCGAGACCACTGCTCCACGTTAGCATGTTATTTACATAGGGGTAGTGGTGATTTCATATTCGGCTGCTTGCATGAACCTGCATAAAAAAGACACATTGTGTATTAAATAGTGAAAAACGTATTCGGTTAGCTTGCGCTAGGACTGTACACACAGTGCTAATTGTGTGCAGTTTAAGATGAATTGTTTGAGGTCCACAGCCACTAAATAGCTTTCTTTGCAACATCATAAATGCTTATGAACCTTTTCACTTTTTGTCACTGTTAAACCACAAACCTCATTGTATTTTAATCATTTTGTTTGGAATAGTTTAAAACAAGATTGTGCATAATTGTGAAGAAATAAGTAAATGAAAGTGATATCTACATTTTTTTGTTTGTTTTACAAATGTCTGAATTTGCATAGAGCATTTTCTTCGCTGATACACCTTAATAAAATCTAGTACTGCTCGTTAACATTAGTGATAAGATGTCACCTACTCAGTAAATATGGTCCATTTTGTGTTGTTTATTTGAAGTTTCAAGTCTATTTTCTCTGAAAAGCTTGGGTAGGTTTTTTTGCTTTTGTTTTTTTAGGATATTGGTGAGAATAAAATGTCCTGAAGACCAATAATTGTAGCTGGCAGGTCAAGGAGGATGTTGTGGAGAGGTTTAAAGGAAGGTTTAGTTATAAGACGGTAAACTATATACCTATTTACATGAAACTGATTCACATTCCATCTGGGAATTGAAAGAGTATGGCAAAGCTGCAAATATTTCAAGGTATGGAAAAAAACAGAAGCAAAAGGCCTGTTGTGGTTGTAGAGGAGCTGTAAAGACACTTTGCTTAGGTAGACCATACTTTGATAAAGATTGTCGAAAGGAAAAATATATAAAAGAAAACTGTTGCAAGTACATTTTGGAACAACCCATGAGACCAAAATATTATTTTTAAAGTAGATGCAGAACACTAATGCTGTGTCCTGCGATGTGTCCTCATTTTTAATATGGAGCAGCGGCAGCAGCATGCTGGGGAGGCTTCATTTAAGTAAGACAAAGAAGCTGGGGAGCATTTAGGAGAAGATTTTTGGAGGGGAAAAATTAAAGAAAACTTTGAGATGCTGCAAAGGACTTGAAAAGGAGGTAGAGGGTTAACTATCAAAGGGACGTGTTTTCAACCAAAGTGGAACCAGGTTTTTCTGTAGGTAATTTGATCTAAATCAAATCCCCAAGTTGAGAACTGACCTTCTCTATCTAATCGGACTCAGTTTTAGCCATTTTGCAAAGAAATGAGTAGCTGTATCAATTCATAGAAAGCCGATTGAGACACACCCCGGTTAAGGAGCAGCTGTGTTTTGCATTGAGAGGTTCTGCAAAACACATACATACCTAATCCTGAAGATGTACTTAAAAAAAAAAAACAATAAAAAAAGTCTATAATTTTAGAAATGTTCACTGTGTAGGCTAGAATTTTTACCCCACCAACCCACAATAAAAAATATAAATACATTCTATAAATACGTTTTTAAGGCACAGAATTTAGATTATGTTGTAACTGCAGTATTATTTTATTTTTTGACAAAGTGAAATACATTTGATAATTCGATACTAGAGATGCACCGATCTGATATTATTATGGGATCGGTCCACGAAAATTCAACATCCTACATTGGTTTAAAAAAAAAAAAAAAAAAAAAAAAAAAAAAAAAAAAAAAAAAAAAAAAAAAAAGACCCGAACCATCAGAAGTTTTATTCAGTAAAGTTTAAAATCTCTTGAAACTCAGAAAAGTTTGCCCTTTTATGAACATCTGTCTCTGATTTATTTCATACAGTAAATTTAAACCCTTAAGGCTGCAGGTTTCCTGTTTTGATGACTTCCATTTCTGGCCTTCTACTAATCTCAAGTTGCTCTATTGGAAATATACATTGATACATATTCTACTTACAGAGAGTTGTTATGATGGCCTCTTAAAAACACAACAAGAATGAATATAAAATTAAAGCAAACGGAAAAAGTGTCTGATATCTGAATCTGAGTGGAAGTTAAAAAATGTGGACCGGTGTTTGTTTGTGTTATTAACAGTTTTCTTAAAACTGTGTTTCCTCTACTCATACAGTGGACATAACAATTAGGATTCATATAGATAGGGGAAAAAATGCTTAAATCATTCTAAAATCTAATCTAAAACCTCAGAATCTTAACTAATACGTTTTTGGGTGATTTGAATTCCTTTCAAATAAGCTATCTCTTGCAACGGAAGCGGCTTTGAAATCTTTCTTTATTGCATTTCTCACTTTTTATGTAGAACTGGACTGATGACTCACCGATGATAAACTCGCAGTAGACCCGTTATCCTCTGGATCCTGCAGGCAGTCGCTGTCGAAACCTAACAACCAGAAATGTTTGAGTGCTTTTCCTGCAGCCCGTGTTGTCTGCCGTTTGGACATGCAATGGTTTGCTGGTTAATGAATTATGCAAGGCAGACACAGAGCACCTAGGCCTGTTTTCCAAGTTGTCACCCCCCCCCCCTCCCCCGGTTAACATTATTGCCCTATAACACTGACATTGTTTGAGGATCTAGGAAAAGTTCTTGTAAAAGCCTGCATTTGTTTGTTTCTGTAGATGGTGCGGTTCTGATGCATGAAAGTTTAAATCCAAACGGCATTAATAACATGAATAATTAAAAGTGGGCATTTCTGTTTACAGACAGGAGAATCAAGAAGGGGAGCAGCAGTTCATGGAAGACAAGAAAAAGAAGAAAGAAGAGAAAAAGAAAAGGGAAACCTCTCAGAAGGTACATCTTTGGCTTTTACTGAAAGTTTTCAGTTGGTAAATAGTCGGGTTAAAGTAGCGGTTTAAATGTGGTTCATTACTTATAGTTTTAGTCAGATTGTTTTGGTCACAGGTGGAGGTCTCCTGAAGCTAACATCTTAGCAGGGTTAGCTGACCTTTGCGCTCTGACCCTAAACTATTAAACACAGTGAAGAAAAATTCAAGTATTGTTTTGGTTTGTGAGCAACAATAATGAGCTCAAAGTGAAAATCTGGGAATGAAGATAATTGATGCATATATGAAGTAAATCAACTGGAAATCAGCAAAGTTTTCCTCCTCAAGCCCTGAATGAAGCTTGAGCTTTGCTGCATAAGTAAACGTGTTATTTTTGGATCCGAGACTCTTGTTTACATTCTTTTCTGAGGAAGCCCAAACATTCGGTGTATTTAATTGGCTTTTTTCTGGGCTTATTCTCACAGTTTGACCTAAAATAAAAAAAGTTTAAAAGGGTTTGGATACTTTTCTGTTCTTTTTTTATGATGCAGGAAAACATAACTTATAAAATATATACGGACGACCTTGTAACGATTTCTTAGAGTCTGTTAAAAATGTGTGATTATCAGTGTTTCACGAGGACTTCGGTTTTCACCACATTCTCCTTTGTGTATCTGAAATTTTCTTTCTACCTTTTAGGTGCCAGAACAGAAAATCAAAGGTATGTTGTGTTTTTTTTTTTTTTTGAGTGGTGGGTGTTTTTTGTTTGTTTTAATTGTCAATGTTAATTTACTTTTGATCAATAAAACATGTAGCCTACATTGAATATATGGGGCATAATGTAAAGGTTTCCTGGACTTTCATCAAGCATTTGGTAGCATCATGCGGGGTTTTCATGATTTGTGACCTTTATAATCTAAAACTTGACCGTGTTTCTCACATCCTGCGTTCACCTTTTAGTGCCAGAACCAGCCAAGCCCTCCTGTCCCCAGCCGCTCGCCGCCCCAGGCTCAGTGTCCCCCAGCCCTGGCCCCGTCTCCCCGTCGTCCCCCAGTCCTGGTGCCGCTGGGGGTTCCGCCCAAGTCCCTCCTGGTGGTGGAAACAATGCAAAGCAGCGCACTGCTGTGGCCAACGGACAGCCCTCCTCCTCCTCTTCTTCTCCGTCTCCTTCTGGAAGTCAAAGTGTGCAGCAGCAGCAGAGATACATGTCTAGAGAAGTCCCACCGCGATTTCGCGGCCAGCAGGACCATAAAGTGCTACTGAAGAGGGGCCAGCCACCGCTGTCCTCAATGCTGCTGGGGGGAGGTGAAGCCAGCGCAGGGGGCGGCGGGGGAGGCAGCAGCTGGGATGGTGGCCCATCCTTACAGGGGGCAGATAGCCCTAATGCAAACACAGATGGAAACACAGGTAAGGCTAAGATCTTAATTTAGGAAAAAGAAACATTCCTGCAAACAGCAGTTCGAGCCTCTTAATAAATTAAAGAGAATTAAACTTTTTAATGGGATCAGTTAAACACGGGATTTTATCTGGTTAATGTTGGATGTTTTGAATTAACTTAAAATAAAATGTTTCTGCAGATTCCAACATGGGTTCATCCCCCCCTTCACCGCCCAACTCATCCTCATTTTGTGTTGCTGCTCTGTCGTCTTCTACTACTTCAACTTATGCAAATTCCACATGGGGGGCAGGCTCCAGCGGCCAGTCCTCCTCTCAGGGCTGCGGGAAGGTGTTTATGGACGGGACTGACCTGGATGAATGGCCTAGCATCACTGCTGGCCCCAAACTGAGTTCTGATGGGGCCGGAGGAGGGATGCAGGAGCAGGACTGCCCTGGTAACAACAACAGTAGTGCCTCATGGGGGGAGAGAAACATGCAGCAGAAGGGAGGAACAGCCGGAGTAGGAGAAGGCAACATGGACAATCTTTCCCCACCTCGCTCTTCTCCTCTTTCTTCCTCCTCCTCGCCTAATGAATGTGCTCAGCCAAGTGGTGTGTGGGTCTCTTCCACCCCGTCCCAAGTGGAGGTAGGCCAAGGCTCGGCAGCGTCTTACAATTCCAAAGTCTCCCATCTTCCCGGGCCTCAAGAGAGCCCTTTGGGTGGCAGCAGCAGCGTCCCTGGTGCCAATTTCAACCCTAATGTGAACCCTTCTGCCTGGCCCGCCCTGGGGCAGAGCGGGACCTCCGTTCCCCAACACTCATCCGTGACTTCAGCTTCCTCATTCTCTGCCAGCACCACTGTCATCACCACTCAGACACTTTCATCTGTGAATCAAACTGGTCTCTACCAGCAGCACACTGAAACCGCTGTGGGAACCAAGACTGGAGAACAGCAGCACTTAGGGAATCCAGGGCTGGAGCCATGTCCGGGCGGGGCGACAAAAGAAGCGGGACCAAATCAGGAAGGCAGCAATGAGGGAAACTCTAAGAGGGAAGGTGAGGCGAGTGGGAATATTTCTGTCCCTTCATCTTGGAGCGCCATGCCTCCGGTGTCGTCTGAACTTGGCACAGGTGTCCCCCAGGCAGATGGGTGGGGAGGAGGGGTTAGCGGGGCTCAGGGGCAGGAAGAAAACGTTTGGAAATTTGGTAGCCAGTATGACAAAGCAGGGTGGGGCAGGGGAAATGGTGGGGGGTCAACCAACCCAGTCGTATCTCAGGGAGCTTGGGAAGGAGGAAGTACGGAAGCGAATTGGGTCGGCACTTCGGAAAGTGTGAGTTCTGTTAATTCAGCAATAGGAAGCGGAGGAGAGGTGGACGGGAGCAGCATCAGCAGCAGTACGGACAGCGGCGGCGGTTGTTTAGAGGACTCCGCCTCCCCAAATTTAGCAAATATGACAAAAGCTTGGGACAATCAGAAAGGGACGGAAGGAGGGGACGGGACAGTTGGGGAGTGGGGAGGAGCGGGTGGGCAGGGCGCAGCCATAGGCGAAGGTGGGGGACATTCTTCGTCCAGTGGCGCTGGATCCGAAAGCGGAAGTGGACAAAAGGAGCACTCTGCTCAGCAGCGCTCCAACCAGTCCTCCGGGGCAGAAGTGGCCTTACTTAGCATGCTCAACCGATCTGACCTGGACCCCAGGGTTCTGTCCAACACGGGCTGGGGGCAGACTCAGATCAAGCAGAATGTGGCCTGGGACCTGGACGCCTCCAAAGGTGTGGGGAACGGAAACGAAAGGAACCCTTCATCATCCTCTGCGTTTTCATCGGCAGCCATTAACACTACCACTAACCGCAGCTCTAGGTACCCATCAGAGAGCGGTTCTGTTTCCAACGACACCTCGTCCGGCACCATAAACCCCGGTTCCACTGCATCCAGGGATAATTGGGATGGTGGTACCACACAGCCCACCGGTGGTCCTTTTATGTCTAGTAGCACCATGAGGAAGCCCACATCACCAGAAGACGATATGCAGGGCGGCCCGGGAAAGGCAACCGGGGGATGGGGGGAGCTCCCGCCTGAAAAGGAGGGCAAAGGGTGGAGGACGGACGACCAACAATGGGGGGGTCACAGAGGAGGAAGGAAAAACTGGCAAGACTATGAACAACAGGGTAGCGGGTGGGGAGAGGCAGCAGAAGATAAAGGAACAGGGGGGTGGAAGGGGTCTACAAGAGAAGTAGGTGGTTGGGGAGAGGAATGGGGAAAGAGGGACTCCACATCTGGAGCTGGGTGGGGAGATGGGAGGAGTAGAGTCGGAAGTAACTCTGATGAAGGATCCTCCTGGGGAAACTTGGACGAAGGAGGATCTCAGCGAGGAGGATGGGGGGCAGGAGGAGATGTGGGTGGAGGCAAATCCCACCAGGACTGGGGGAACGCCAAACCCAACGCAGCACAGATACCAAACAGCCAGGTGGCACCAATGAAAGCCCAAAATCAGCAGCAGCAATCACAGGGGCAGCACCCGCCAGGCGGCTGGAACAGCCGGCCCAGCGTCGGAGGTCAGCTTTCAAAGAACCAGAACCAAAGTCTAGGCTGGACCTCTGGTCCAATCCCTCAAATCTCTGGGGGTGCAGGCGACTCCCTGGAGCCCAGTGGCTGGGAGGAGCCTTCCCCTCAGTCCATTAGTCGGAAAATGGAAATCGATGATGGCACGTCGGCCTGGGGGGATCCGACGCGCTACAACAACAAGAACGTGAACCTGTGGGACAAGAACAGTACGACACCGGGCCCAAATCACGGTCAGCAAGGCCCGCCGCCACCAATCCAACAACAACCGCCGAGGAGGCAGCACAGCATCAACTCCAACCCTGGCAGCGGTACAGTGGGTAAGAAAAAAACCCAACATCAGCACTGATTACAAGCTGTCAGCTTCCTCTCCTACTGAAGGTTCAACTCTGATTTCTCCGTCTGTAGGCATGTGGGGAGGCGGTGCACAAGGTGTGGATGATGGTACAGCAGCTTGGGGCCAGGCGTCGGATCCTGCAACAAGTTGGAGTGACCCAGACGATTCCAGCAAAGTATCTGGCTGGAGGAACCCTTCACCAAACCCCAGTAAACCTGGTGAGAACAGAAACGAACAGCTTGATATCGGCAGAAATCACCAGTACTTCCAAAAACCTCTAGTAAATAAAGATCGGATTCATCCTTGTCAGAGCAAACAGCAGAATGGCTGCTTTGTTTTTGCTGCAGGAGTAAAAACTGTAGAAAGCTGGGGCGGGAAGAGTGACGGCTCCATCGTGGCCTCCAGGCATCCGAGCTGGGAGGAGGACGAGGACGGCGGTGGCGGCGTCTGGAACAGCACGGGGTCTCAGGGAAGCAGCTCTTCGTTTAACTCTGGAGGCTGGGGTCAGGGTCACGCTGGGAAGAGGGGAAACATCAAGGTAGGAATGGGACAGGCTTCATACGACGTCCCTGTTTTTAAAAGTAATCTTTCGACTGAGAGTCATGTTTGTGCTTCTCTCCTGAAGGGTGGAGCAGGAGACAGCTGGATGAATCCAGTGTCACGCCAGTTCTCCAACATGGGTCTGCTGGTAAGAATTTTTTTTTTTATTTTTTTTTTTTTTTTTTTTTTTTTAGGAAACTCAATCAGCTTTGTATTTGTTAAAAGTTTCCATCTTATAAATGCTTTTTTATTTATTTTATTTTTTTTCAGGATGATCCAGGGGTGGAAAAAAAGCTGGATGGAGACAAGAGGGGAATGAATGACTATAACGGAGAGATGAGAAGGGGGGGAAGAAGTGGAGGAGGATACCGCATGCCTAGTTCCAAAGACATGGGTCCCGGTGACATGGGACCCTATGGTGAAAAGGTAAGAGTGTAGTTATGAGCTGAGAAAATGATCTGTTTCTAAAAGACTTCTTGATTGTATTGATTGGAGGAGATACTAAGATTCTGATTAAAATTAAGCTTCATCATCTCCAACAAAATGTGTATAAATAAATCAATATTAACTGTAATCAAGTTTTTATTTTGTTCTTCTCAGCAAATGTCTTTTTTCCTCATTTTTTGTGGTATTTGTGGTTCCTACTAGATGGGCGGCCATGGAGCGTTTGTGGCGGGTGGAGGAGGGATGCCTCAGCCTCGAGGGATGCACCAGCCTGGCATGCATTCCATGAACGCCTCCACGGGGTTAAGGACTCAAGTGCCTCATCAGTTCCTGTCTGCTCAGGTCTGTTGTCCTCACTTTTCTCTTTTGTGTCCCTTTTTTATTTTATTTACAAGTAGGTTTGTGTTTCTCTCGCTGGAGCTGCTACATTTTCTGGATCCCAATGAGGGTGTGGAAATGAAATCAGTCAAAATACTTGTTTGTTTGTTTGTTTTTGTGGATCTAAATAAATGTTATGAGTCTAAACAACACCTGGATGTGAACAACGTGGGCGATATCTGATAAGTTTGATCAATGTGTATAAGAGAGGTTACTGATATTTTAAACAGTTTAAATTACTGCAGTTAGTTGACCCAGCAGGTTTGGTCACATTTTCAGCAAACCCATAATAAATTTATGAAAGAACCAAACTCTATGAATGTTTTTTGTGACAAACAAGTATGTGTTCCGATCACTCTATCACAGAAAAATAAGACTTGTAGAACTTATTGGAAACTCAAGACAGCCATGACATGTTTTTTTTACAAGTGTATGTAAACTTTTGACCACAACTGTGTGAAACCTGAAAAAAAAATAACTTTTTGATTTTTTAAAAAAAAGACGAATTTATTAATAAATTAAAGAAAACATTTGCAGTGGATGGAAAAAATGCAGCTAATTTCATAGAAAAGTATCGGTCTATTTGGACTGCAATCAGTTGTTCTACTTTACCGGCAGATTATGAATATATTAAAGAACTGGAACTGGAAGTTGTGGCTAATTAATGGGTCATTCAGAATCGATGGTAAAATAAAAAAAGATCATTAGTTAAATGATTCCAGCTCGGTTGGTTCTGGCTGAAACTAAGGAAGCTTCAGGCTCACGGCATGACGTAGCTTGAAGCTAAAAGTGCTAGCAGTCTACTGTAGCTTCCAGTTGGTCACTTTCGCTTCGACACATCGAAGTTGAAAACAGAAACCTTATTCAAGGTAAAACACAAGCAGAGATATTTATTCCTCCTTATTTTCTAACACAAGCAGAGCAATTATTGAGCATCAGAAGGAAAAAGGATTCATTTTTCTGCTTGGTGTTGGAAGGAAGGGCCCTTCGCTTCGATTCGACTCAGAGGCCTCGTCCTCAGTCCAGTCAGTTCATCCGCAGGCAACTCTCAAAGAGAATATATTAATCCAATCCTTTATTATTATAAAGCAACCGTTCATGTCCTCATTCAGTAACTCACGGCCTTGAATGGGGCGTCCCCCTGTTGCTGCGGTAGTAGCTGTTACTGAGTCAGGCGGCGGTGTTCAGCGCTCTTCACTTCGGCTTGGCAGCTTCTGGCGGCTCCTCTGGGAAACAGGAATTGGGCCCGGCTGTTCCATGGATCGACCAGAACTGGTTATTTACCCTCTGCTTCAGCAGATGGTTTTACAAACACTGAGTTTACTGGGTTTGAAACACTATGTTCAGGTTTCTGAATCGTTCAGTCTGACTCGGTCCAGAATTGGTGGCTACTTGCGTAGCTTTAGCTGATGATTGGTGTGTCTTGCAAAAGAGAGCATTAGATCAGAAGCAGGCCCCTATATGACCTCGGGAGTCGCTGTAATTGCATTCCTGACATTTGACTTCAACACAGTGCACTATTTAATGTTATGCTCCTAATTAAATGCAATCCATTTCTCCCCTATAGGTGCCGGGTCCCATGGTGAAGCAGATGCCCTCTCCCGGTGGCAGCGTTGGGGGGGTGGGAGGTGTCGGTGGCGTTGGAAGTGTTGGTGGAGGAGTCTTGACGCCTCCAATTTCCCCACAGCAGCTTGCGATGCTCAGCAACATTTACCCCCATGTGCAGCAGTTCCATCTGGTACGTGCTATAACGTTATGTAGCACACCAGGATGAGTCATCGACTGGTGACCTTTTTTCACTGATTTACATCACATGAACTGCTCTTGACCTTGTTTTAACGACCATTTCATGGTGTTGAAAGTGAATAAAGCCCTCATAGTAATTAGTTTCTGTCAGTAACCGAACGCCTGTGCCCATCCCCACACAGGCTTGTCAGCTCCTGATACAACAGCAGCAACAACAGCAGCAGCAGATTCTGCAGAACCAGAGGAAGTTCCCCCAACCTCAGCCTCTCAGACAGCAGACGGACCCACAGCAGGTGAGCCTCTAGATCCGTTCATAACATGCAAATGTAGAGCTTCTTAGCTTCAGCTGCACTTTCTGGATCATCAAAGACATAAGACAGAAACCATCACACGATTAGAGCTGCAACTATTTCCTGACGTCTGCAAAAACAATTAAGAATTGTTGTACGAGTCATGGAGCATTTGTTGCCAGACTCCTCCAGTTCCAGGCTGTAAAGATCACTGCGCTGCTTATTTTTCTTTGGGTTTAGTTCAGGGGTTGTGTTGCTAAGCGATACGACCAGGTAAACAATGAGCGAATAACTTCATTTCTATTGAGGGTTGGAAAGTAAAGTCTAGGCAACTGGATGTGAAGTTTTCTTGAAGACGTTTCACTTCTCATCCAAGAGGCTTCTTCAGTTCTGATGTTAGAGAGCAACAAGATTATATACTGTAGGTATATAATCTATTTAAAGCGGGACTGTTGTCCACTCATGTCCCTGTTTAAAATTTTAGCAGCAACTATAAACAAGTGGATAAGACAGACATTAAGTGGTCTCTTCATTCTGCTCCAGACAAAATGATTCCAAGCTTTAGATGATTCTGGATCATAACAAAGCATAAGTTTGGATTAGGAATCGGTTTGGTGTTTTACACTTGTGTTGTCTTTCTTTTTCAGCTCCCATCCTTAAACTCATTTTTTCAGCTTCCAATGCAAACAATTAAAATGATTTTTTTACAAACTGAAAAAGAAAAACTTATCTAGAGTGGATTTCTTATTTAGAGCTCTTCAACGAAGAAATGCAAATACTTTAAAATTCCTTTTTCCCCAAATAATATTTAGGGGCCTGCATGCTTATGCAAGCCAGGAAAGGTGCGGTTAAAAAAACGTCCTGCTGCCAAGAACAGCAACGATGCTCTCAGAAAGCAGAGATAGATTTTTAAAAAAAACAGAGCGAAAGCCTGAAATGTGTTCTAGACATGGATCAGTGGGCGGTTTCACAGTTTATCTTTTTCCATCATTCCGTTCCTGCAGTTTAAGCCCTCTTTATTAAATCTTGTAAGAAAAGTGTTCGGATTAATTTATTTATTCTAGCAAATAAAAAATAATGAAATAAAACAAAATAAAATGTATTGGAATACAAACTTGAAGAGGTTTAAACATTATAGTGTCTGCCCCCGCTTCTCTCCTCGAAACAGCAGCAGCTTTATGAGCCCTCCACTCCATTTCTAGCATTTCATGCTATACATTTCACACTATAAAGTAAGTAATAGAAGTATGTATGATTAATGCTTATATGGCATCAGGTCAATATTGGTATCGGTCAATACTCAAAGCTGCAGTATCAGTACCATATTGAAAATGAAAGAGTTGGATCGAGACACCCCTAGTATCCAGATAAAATACTAATATGTCATGGTATGGATGCTAAATATAAATGTTGTTTGCATATTTTTGTTATTGTTAACTGTAGAGATCAAGGTTATTTACTCTTTAAAAGAATAATACCTCAAACAACCCAAAATATTGTCATATTTGGGTTATTTATTTACATTTATTTGTATACTTATTTAATTTATAGAATTTCTGATTCTGTTGAGAAAGTATGTTTTATGTTGGGATTTAAAAAAAAAAGAAGGCTTTTCTTGTAAATATTATTTTGCTTTTGTTTTTTTCCATGGTATGGAACATTTTCGTGGATATCAAATGTTCTACTTCTTTGACTTTCTCTTCTTGTCAGCTGGCCAGAATCATGGCTATTATCCGGCAGCAGCAGCAGGTTGGAGGAGCAACACCTGGAGGAGGGAACCCCAAGCTGTCCCCATCTCACATTGGAGGAGGGGTGTCCAAGCAGTCCATGGTAGACCCTCTTCCACATGCTGGAATGGGCGGTCCCTTACCAGATCTTCACGCCAAATCACAAGGAATGTACTCTGGTACGTCCTCCAGACAGTCGCTGCGGTCTGATCTGATGTCTTACTGCCCCGTTAGCTCCTGGTTTGATGGTTGGTATTTTCTTGTCAGGGCTCACAGCTGGTGGTAACATTCCTACACTAGAGCTCAGCCCCATGATGGGGGGCATGAAGGACATGAGTGGACAACAGTCCCGCTTTAAATGGATGATGGAGGGACATTCCCCTGCTCCGTCTCCTCCAGACTCAGCCCTTCATAAGAACGGTTGGTGGTGTGATTTTTATACATCTGCAGAAGTCACACCTGCTGTTGTCTTTAATACTCACTTCTATTCATGAAACCTTAATGACTATAGCTCTTTTTATTTCTTTATTTCCGCATGCCACCCATAAGGCCCTCTACCCGGCTCCATAAAGGTCAGAGGAGGGTCTCCTTACTCCCAGTATGAAATGCTGGGCAGTGTAGGTTTAGGGATCCCACCCGAGGGCTCTGCAGACAGCTGGCACCGAACTCCCGGTAGTAAAATGGGAAACAAACCGGCCACTTCAAGCTGGCCTCCAGGTTTGTACATCTTACTGTTTTAGCTAACAGGTTTATTGATAGTCTGAGGAAGGAAGTACAAAAATTCTATTCCTTACAGGTTAAATAACTGCAAATTAAGCGGCTTAACTATTAAAAATGTGAACAAGGGGTTATTAAAATAGTTATAATATCTCATTAGAGGATAGTCAGGGTTATAAATCTTGTTAATACATGTAAATCTTACAGATCATTTCAGCTCCTCATTGTGTTTCCGTTCCCTTGCAACAGAGTTCCAGCCTGGCGTTCCATGGAAAGGAATACAGAGCGCTGGAGACCCAGACTCTGATCCCTACATGACCCCTGGTAGAGTCCTTGGCTCCCCAGCATCCCCAAACCTCAATGATCCCGACCACCCGTTACTGCGAGACAATATAGGTACTTCAATGTGTCCAACAAATAAGCTACAGGTTATACCACATTCACTACAAGCTGCTGCTTTAATTCATCACATTAGTGCTGAAGCTGTTGATTAATATAAGTCATTGAATCGTTTAGCCGTATTTGTTTTACATCATCCAAAAGAGAGAGATTCTTTACAAATTCAGGTTCTTTAATAAACAAATGTTTGACTAATAAAACGTTTGTATTCTCCAGTTAACCATTGATCTATTATTGAATTAGTTGAAGATTCAGTTAGCGGTTAATTGTTTCAGCTTTATATTGTATTTAACACATAATTTAGCTTGTAAAATAGCTTTACATGATTTTAATTTATTTAAGAAAATCACTTATTCCCAGTTTTTCCAGGACATGCAAAGATGAAAAAACACTGGTAGTTAGCCAAGGTGTTAAATTAACAAGTGTTATTTTTCTAATGTAAAAGAAGCCGCACAAATGTGACTTTTTCTTGTTTAAAACTGAGAATATTTGTTGTGTTTCTGGTAAAGAACAGGTCTAAATCTACCTTTTAACATTTCAGGTCTGTCCAATATGATGCATTTAGGTTTTTATTGTAAAGTTGGGGGGGAAAAATTTGAATGTTTCAAGAGCAACGTGTAATTCGACATTTCACTGTTGGCATTTTCTTAGGGGTTCAGATCCCGGACGAACCCCAAGTTTATGTTCAGACCTTTGTTATTCAGTAGGAGTTTGAAATCGGAACATTTGACACAATATATCTGCATCAGCAGGTATCTAGGGCTGGGCAATTTTCTTTATATGAGATTAAATCTTTAGAAATTTGTTTTGTTTTTTTTTCCCAAATCCTCTCTTGGGCCTTCCAAAGCTCTGAGAGACATCAGTTCATATTTTTTTGTTCTTAGATGTGTAGTAATAACTGGTAAATTAGCTCACTGTGGCTCACGGTAGCTGCAATAGTGTGTGTAGTGTTATATTTTTATTGTTAGTTGTAAAACATGGTTATTTCACAAGCCTTTTTCATGGCTTGAAATTTGTTGCCCTTTAAATTAAGCTCACCCACCAGAGGGGACTGAAATAAAGAATAGTTTTAGAAAGTAATGTTTATAATTTGTCATTCTTTTGTCATTTTTTTCTCCTTTTAAATTTCATAATGATTGGACTTGTTGGGACTAAATCAGAGATTAGATTTTTACTCCATATGGCCCACTCCCACAGGTATTCATATCTGGGCCTTAGCTTGGTTCTTCTCTCTCAGGTACGGCCAGTTAGCTCAGCGGAGCTAACGGCAGCCACTGCTGTACTACTCTAAACCCTTTGAGGATGCAGCCACATCTTAGATAAACCTCCAAGAAGATTTTAGAATAAATGCAACAGAGAACTTTCATGATCTCAGCAGCTTCTCTGCTCTGTGTTGTTCTCAGCAATTTGATCAGTATTAAGATTGGTTCTGATTTGCTTTGTTAAAACAGTTTTAACAAATAGTTCCATTTTTTTTTTATTTCTTTTTTTGTGCTCACTATTACTCAAATATAATTATTATTGGGTATCACAGCATCGCGTTTTTACTTCTAATGTTTGCATGTTTTTGCAGGGCCAAACCCCTCCCTCAACACCTCGCTGCCTTCACCTGGTGCCTGGCCCTACAGTGCCTCAGACAGCTCCCTCAGCAATGCACACAGCACAGGTCCGATTTTACCTCTTCTATGCACTGGTCCTTTTTTTAAAAAATGTTTTGATTGCATTTAAACGGTTCTGAAAGTTTTCTGATGCCTGCAAAGCTGCCAGATCTGTGTAGTTGAGATGTTTCTCCTTCTCTCCCTCTCTCCATATCCCTCTCAGGAAAGTACTCGGAGTACAAGCCCAGCTGGCCTCCAGAGCCCATCGGACAAAACAAATTATGGAAGACCAATCGCAATAGCTCACAGCTGCCGCGCCCCCCTCCTGGCCTAACCAATCAAAAGCAGGCCTCGCCCTCCCCATGGGGAACTGGAGGTCCACGGTTGGCCCGGAGCTGGGGAGGGATGAACCAAGAGTCAAGATTTGGGTCAGGTACTTTGTGGAGAGAATTGGTTTCATAACCATTTTGTCGGCTTTTGTTTTGACTTTGTCCTTTTTAGATGTGATTGTTTCAGTCAACATAACTTGCTTCTGACTATGGCAGCAAAATTTGTCGTGTAAGATTCGGATTAGATTTAAAGAGATTTTAACTTGTCATTCTTTTGTTTAATCTTTCTTGCTATTTATTTCTCTTTCGGTTATATATCTGCTTTTTTTTTTCAGGCTCTGCTTGGAGTGATGGTGGTTCCTCTAGAGGCAGCTGCTGGCTGTTGCTGAGAAACCTGACCCCTCAGGTAAGGACAGAGGAAGCGACCTGGAAATAAAGAGACCAATGACATCATGAATTGTTCGTTTAAAAAAAAAAAAAAAAAGAGGATAATTACACTAACTGATGTGTAATCCTTGGATTCATCTCCAAAATCTCTCTCGGCCAGCATCAATCTCTGAATCTTTAGTCGGGTCCATACAGTAAAATATGCTTTCTAATAAAAGATCAAAGTAATACAGAAAGACAAAACTACCAATATACAGAGTTGAGAATATTATCCCATAAATATTTTCATAAGATCCAAGTTATCTTGTTTATTTTGTGATGCACAGATGATGTGGGATGGGAGGTGAAAATACTACAGGGCCTTTAACCCCTATTTAAATGGATTCATTGTCAAGTGTTTTTTTTTTTTCATGAATTCTTCAACTTCATCAGCAACATTGACCAGAAACATACATCCAGAGCTAAAATCTAGTAGCTTCAATTAAAGTGCGGTTATGTATTAAAATAGCCTAGTCAAAGTTGAAGCCTAAAACTTTATGGATTCTCTGGCAAAACTTGAAATTGATTTTGAATTAATCTTCTGTTGTGAAGAACTGCTGAGTCCCCTTGAGAAGCTTACATCCTTTGTATTCCATTTGCATCAAACGCATCTGATTTTCACATTAAAAAAATGTGAAGCTGTTTAAAAGGGTATAGAAACATCTCCAAGGTACCTGATGTTTTTTTTTTTATATCTGGAATCAAAAGCTGCAATAAAAAAGCTACTTTTTAAATTGAAAATTGTTTTTCTGAACCTTCTCTCATTTCGAATCATATTTTTATGTAAATCATGCAGACCTAAGCGTGTCCCTCCTAAGATTGGATTTTAGACACATTATTTAACATTAGCAGGACTTTTTTTCATGGAAAAATCCAAAAATAGAATAAAAGTATGAGCTTAACCAATGTTGCTTGACCTTTTCTGGCCCAATCGTTAATGAACCTGGTGTATAATCTGTAGAGTTGACAGTTTTCTGGTCATGTTATATGTGAATCCTTCTCTTCTTTTAATCATAGATTGATGGTTCCACGCTGCGGACTATCTGTATGCAGCACGGCCCCCTGTTGACCTTCCACCTGGGCCTAACCCAGGGCAGTGCTCTGGTTCGATACAACAGTCGGCAGGAGGCAGCCAAGGCTCAGGGTGCTCTTCACATGTGAGTTCACCTGCAGCAACACCGATGCTATTAATACAGTGACTCAAATGATAATAAATTGTAAACAAAATCCAGTTAAGTGTATTTGAATCCCAGTTGAAATCAACCTAATCCATTACAAGTGGACGCAACACTTTTCAGACTGACATTAGTGATAATCCCAGGAAATGCTCTCTTGTTGCTGAAAATCTTCCGTTTTGGCTACCTAACAGGTGCGTTCTTGGAAACACCACCATCCTGGCTGAATTTGTGAGTGAGGAAGAGGTTGCACGCTATTTTGCACATTCCCAGGCCGAAGGGGCCAGCTCAGGGGGAGCAGCGGGCAACGGAGTGCCCAGCTCCTCTGGAACTGGCACAGCTGTGGCCAGCAGCGGTGGGAGCTCCCCTGGGAGTGAGCGGCCTTCGGTGGGCACGTCTACAGCTGGAAACGGCAATGGCGGCAGCGGAGGCGAGAGGTCGTCCGGTTCCGGATGGCAGGGCCTCGATGGTACGGGCTCTTCTTCAGAAACAGCTCCAGCCCAAGGACCGGGGCTTGCGATATTTTCCCAGTGGAGCACCAATGGGGCGGGAGAAGGGGGCGGAGTGGAGAGCGGGAGGTCTGGATTGTGGGGGGGCATAAATGCAGGATACTCGAGCAGCAGCCTGTGGGGAGCACCGCAAATGGAGGAAAGGCACCAAATGGACAGCTCTGCTGGACTGTTGCCTGGCGACCTGTTGGGGGGGGGGGCTGACTCCATTTGATGAGCCCTCTCCATTTGTACGATTGGATTCGAACACACTGATAGGGCATACACTGGGATACATATGTACTTAATATGGCACACACACATTTACATGATATGCATATTGATGTACTGAATACATACCCATGCATACGTATACCAGTATGCATATTAATGTGCACACACCTTAAAGCAGAAATGTGAGACATGCTTACACACATTCTCATGGCCAGACTTAAGCTATTATATAAAAAAACAAATGCAGGGACTGTTAGATGTGTATTCAGCCTTTTTTTTCCACACATGAAGATTTCAACTGCTTAGACTTGAAAACCTGATAAAGAATGAAAAAAAAAAAGTCAGTGAGTCTTAAAGACTCAACTGAATTGCAATGTGCTTAGTAAGTAGGGGACTTTTTAAACCGATTTACATGAAACATGCACACACCAAATACAGAAAAGCCTTTCAGACAGACAGGCACTGTAAACAGCATTACCTTTGTCATATAACAGAACACTGAGGTAGGGGGGCGGAGTTTGTATTCACATCCCCTTAAAGACAGAGATTGAATCCAAACACATGCAAACAACTCTGATTAAGATCAGGGTTGTATCTTACTGTGTATGTCAATTATTGTTTTTCTTTTCCTGTTTTGTTTGGATGTATGGTTTAATTTTTGAATAGTGAAATTCTGAAAAAAAAAAAGTCATTGATCTGTTTTCAAAATGCTGACCTCCTACTGTTGTATCTCACGCACTCTTGTTTGTTTTATTATTTTCTGTTATTCGTTCTTGAACATGTTTGTTACTGTTGCAGTGATACATGTTTAATCGCTGGCATTTTCAGGCTACGATGCATTTCTCCACGTGTCGATGCTGCGTGCAGCGTCATACACATTATGAGTATGAGTGAGACTGAGACCAAGTAAGTGGATTAAACCACCGCAGTCGCTGTGCATGTGTGTGAGAATGTGACGATGATGTGTGCATGGTTAATGCCTGTCATAATGTGGGCAAGGCTGCTTACTTATACAGAAGGTCTATACAAAAAAATGTTATACGAGTGCATTTGGTTTTCTGCTGACTGTGTGTTAAGAAATATTGGCACTAATGCTTTTTTTTCTCCTTTCATTTGAAGTGTTTTTTAGTAGATATGTCTTTTTTTATTGTCTGACCTGCAATAATCAAAAAAAAAAACAACATTTTAATGACACAAAGAGCTGAAGGCATATGCGTTGAGAAAATGGACATGCCAAATCTTATCAAACTGTGTGCAGTGGGAAGGGGAGGGGAGGGGTCGGGGCGGGTTGTTTACAGATACAGTGTAAGCGTTACCGTTCGTTTTTAATGGTTTGTTGTTGTGTATTTGTTTTAAATTAAGACAGGCTTTAACACTCCTGTTCAGTGTTTTCGTTTTGAGATTTTACAGAAGAAAAATTTATTTAAACAATGAGAACAAGATTAATAAAGATGAAAGTATTGGCTTCTAACTTTTCTGTGTTGTTTTGGGGTTTTTTGTTCTTGTTTCTTCTAATGTGAATGTAAATATATGTGGGCCCCTTTTATTTATTTATATATACATATATATATATATATATATATACACACACACACACACACTACCTTGAGGGAATATGAAGTGTTAGAGCTGAGGTCAAAACCTTAATGTTTTGATGTTTCTTTTTTAAAACAGCTGAAATAACTCACATGCTAAATGTCACTTTAAATGCAAAAAAAAAAAAAAAACTAAAAGCAAAGTATTATGTTTGGATAGGACAAAATATTAGATACAAAAATATGTTTGAAGGTGTAGAGGCAAGCGTGGTGGTGGTAGCATCATGTGCATCTATTTTAATGCCACTGGTACTGATCATCGTGCAAAGATTTATTGCTAATATATTTTTTCAATTCAGAAGAAGGTTGATACTTCCATGTTCCAGGAGAATGTTTAAGGCTGGTTGTAGAATAAAAAAAAGCAGATTTGCATTTTGTTTATTTAAGGGATTTCCCAATAAAACTTTTTCATTTATAAGATATCAATTTTGCAGTTTTGAGTATTCACCAATATATCAGCATGAATCATAAACACTTGTATTAATGACTTTATAGCAAGGAATGACAAAAAGGGCTTTAGTGATATTTCTCAAACGGAGCAATACTTACAATAAGTATGAGAAGTATTTCTTTGGAAGGCTATTCTACGTGGATTAGAGAAAAACATTAATTACTCAGTCCATGTTTCATCATTTCAACTCTTCCCATAATAAACACAATGTAAAATTAGCCTCTTGTTTAGTAGTTTGCCATTTACACCTTGAAAAAAATTGTTTTACTTAAGTCTTGGATCCTAATATATTAAATATATATTTTATCAGCATGGGG
>JAUZNJ010099147.1:0-21442 GCA_034780135.1 Jordanella pulchra
TCTACAAAGTTTGTATGTTTGGGAGAAATTAAATAAAATTTAAAAAAAAAAAAAAAAAAAAAAAAGAAAAACCTCAATGTCGTTGGTCTTCATTAAGTGGTTTACAATTCTATTCCCAACTGCACAGACACTTCTTCACAGGTATAACTGTTTGGTCATTCATATAAAAAGTAAACAATCAGAAGCATAAAACTGTCCCTTACTTGACTTCATTTCCAATGGGTGCAGTTATATAATTTTCCCACCTACCTGCATACTCTTGTTGCCATATTGTACTAGTAAGACAGGTATCATAGGCACCCCAATATGACACAGTTTTAAAAATACTTTTCTATGATATTTGCAGTCAAAAGCTTTAGAAGTATCTAAAGCTTTTAACACATCTAAAGCTAGAAACACGAAAAATTCTACCGATTAGCTGCTATTGTTGCTAATTAAAATTACTTTAGGACATTTATGTACATATTAGTACTATGTTTAGACTTCAACCCAAATTGAACAATCAGGGAGTGAAACAGGTGCGAGGAATAAAGGTAATGAGGGATGTGACGTGGGTGGCTTAAACAACAAACACAGAGCACCCAGTGAACGTCACACAAGCTCTCATTTTATAAACTAATTTACTCTTTATTTGTGATAATAATGAGACTAATGGAATAACAAACTCATATAACTTGAAACTGATAATACTTGAATTACATAGACGCAATCAAGCGTTATCAGCTACTACATTTATTGGTGTCCATTTTATGATTCTTTCTCCTTGACATGAAGAACTATAGACTTCTAAATTAAGGGGTGGAACCAGGGTTATTACCAAGCATAAAAACAAATAAACATTTTCAGATAAGATGTTGAAAAGGTTTATTTCCAGCTGCAGCCACTAGTGAGATATCACAGTGTCCATTAAACAGAATGTATTTGGTTTATTTTCACATACAAGTTAGCTGAGCTTCCCAAGAATAAAATTGTTGCGATACAAGTCAGAAAAGGAACAGAATGAAGTAATACTTAAAATTCAGCATTCTCTATAGAATGTTCAAAAATGAAAAGATTTTAGAAATTATGAATCTTACAGTTTTACACATTTTGATATTTGTTACAAAACTTCAAAACTCACTATTAACCGTGAACATTAAAAAAGAGAGTTAGTAACCTAAAAAAATTACAGTTTTGTACACTTTTCTGCCTTGTCTTCTTGATTAAAGGGTCCGTTCTCAGGAGTTTCACTGGAGGATTTTCTGAAAATATAAACAAAATACCTTAGTGATATGTTAGCAATACATGCAGTGCTTCAAGTGTATCAAAATACGTCCTGGTAATAGGTAACAGAAACATGGGTAATATTTTTATATAGGCTACATATATCTATCTAGCTCCATATCAGTAGTTTTATTGTACAGAAATAAAAAAATAAAAAAATGAAAAAGACAGTTCTAATTAAAGTTGTTACAACCCAAATTCAAAGTGTCATGAATACACATTTATTAAGTTCAAACCTCATTGTATCAACATGAAAATAAAAAAATAACATTAAAAAGGAAGATATAAAATAAAAAAAAGCTTTCAAAAGATTTAAAAAAATAACTAACTTGTCATTTCAATAAGGCAAGCTTACCAGTCAGCCAAAGTCTGCCAAGTATCCAAGGTGCGCCATCATTCGGAGGCATAGTGACAGGACCCCACATTATCATACATAAATTTTGAACATCATCTACTCTGTAACTTGAACATTAGTTTTTTTTTATGCTCCAGCTGTTTCTACAGTTTCTTAAAAAACTCTGGGGATAGCTCCACCTCCTTTCCAGCTTACAGGTAACATACAGTATCTTTTAATGCACCTCTTACTTCATCATGTCATTATTATTTTTCTACCTTACATTTTGATAGAAAAAAAGCTTAGTCTCTGCTGCTCCTGGGTCACAGCCACATCTGGTCCCTGATTCGTTGTCACAATGTATCGAGACACAAAAGTTCAGATTTTCCAACTCCAGCAACCGTTCCTTTGCATCCATCGTAGGTGTAGTGTCACTGTGGTGTTGCTGTAATCACCACAATCCCACCTGCTGCATCACTAGAAAGGAGTCTGTTGCGTTGCTGTAACGCATTTGGTGTTAACGCACCCATAGATTACATTTTAGTTCTGTTTTACACTCCTCAATGCTTTTTCCCTTATTTCAATCCTTCTTAAATTCTGTTGTCTTTGTTATATTTTTCTCCTTGGATATGGTAGAAGTCCTGGAACACCCCACACTCTGGAAAAAAACCCTAGTATACAGAGTGCACTTAAAGCACCAAATATACAGTAACTGGTAAGAAATGAAAACTCTACCGACTTACATGTTTTCAGTAAGGTCCTGAAGTTCAACATTGCAAGTTTCAGGCAGCAGCAGACAGAGACAACCAGTCACAATGGGGATAATACCATATATCAACATGGGGATCGTATAATGGTAAACATCCAAGAGACGGATCAAGGGAGCAAGGATCCCTGCCACTCGAGCACACATGGAGTTCAAACCTACACCATTCTGCCTAGTGGGATAGAAGATCAACTCATCAGCAGACTTGCTACAACATTTAAGCTAATTTTCTAATTCAGTTTTTTTTTAATGTATCCCTTCACGTCATTACTGTCTTACCTTAAAATAGTGGGGTATAGTTCTGCTGTATAAACGTAAACTGTGGCAAAACTGGCAGTGGCAGCAAATTTACCAAGGACGGCTATGACAGTGACCACGACAGGAAGATCTGGCGGACAAACAAAATGCATTTCTGTAACGACGGGGCTGGATTTTTAGCAAACCTAAAAAGAAGGTTTACCCTTAGGTGATCTCTTTACAAAATTTTCAAAGGGCAGCTCATTAAAGTAACTAAAAGTGAGGTTAACTAAAAGATTTTGATGCCAAAGTTATATTACCTTTTGGTATAACAAGTATGCTAAGGCAAGCAACACCTCCAAACATCAGTACCCCTGCTTGGCAAATTTTCCGTCCAAAATGCTGCAGAAGGGGCAAAATACCCAGACGAGCAGGAAACTCCACTATTCCAAAGATGAACTGTGTGAGGTAGATATCTAGACCAAAGTTCCCAACATTGAGGCTGAGTCCATAGTACATCAGACTTGTTGCAAACCTGTTGTGACATATACATTAAGTGATCACATAATGATTAAGTTATAAAAATGGCATTAAACACTTACCAGGCGCTGCTCATTATAACAGCTCGTTTTCTTAGGTATGACAATCTTAAGATGTCAAGCATGGTCCCCTTTTTAATTGGTGCTTCGGCCTCAAGCTAAAAAAATGGTAAATGGTTATTTGTAAACACGTGCTGGGATTTGGCAAAGGTCAATGAATGTTTGATGTGACTTACTTTCTCTAGCAGCTCCTCTGGTACATTTCTTTTGTTTACTTTAGCTGCTCTCCGTATTGCCTTTATGGCCTCCTCCTTTCTGCCCTGTGTAATGAGCCAGCGAGCTGACTCTGGAAGAATCCTGGTTGGCAAAAAAAATCCTCGGATCACAAACTGTTTTTGTTGATGCATTAAACTATTTTGGTTGAATTTTTATATATATTTGATATAATAGGCATGGACCAGTTCCTTGCAGGTCAAATTAATAAAAGTTAGATAGGACTTTTCACTCATACATTTCACTTCACAAGTAGCGGTGAAGGAAACTGTAACCCATCACCTCTTAATTGTGACTATGAATTCTGTGGAGCTACTGCAAAGTTTATAGATAGAGGTTATAAAAAGTTGCATACAGTTTTGTTGCACATCAAGTCATTAAATGTTTGGCCAGTTTCATTTGTTGCTGAACACTGCTCATCAGCTTGCTTAAATAAAGTTATAATGTTTTTCTAATTTTGACATAAATATTAATATATTTTGATAGGGACGTTATAATTTTCCGGTATGTTGAAAATACAAGGTATCAAATTATACTTAATATGTTATGGCTAAGAAAAGGGTTAAAACATGCAATCTGAGCTAAATGCTGCATATGTTAGCTGGAAATGTTTGTTGTGTTGCTACCTTTATTCTCTTTCTCGTTTATTTTTTACTTTTGTTAGTCTTTTCTTTTTTATTTGAAATATATTTTCCTACCTCCTAGTCTTGTGCCCGTCAGAGGGGGTGATGCTATTTGAAACTAAAAATTACAATTTTACAATTTCCTCTAAAGCAATTTGGTCATACTATACGTTTGTTTTAAGTCATGTTAATATTGTGACTCCAGCAAATCTGAGAGAATAACATACTTGAGGCCCATGTCTATTCTGAAAGTAGTCATAGGAATGCTGACCAGTAGAAGATTCCCAGTACAAGGAAAAGAGGGCTCAAGAGCACCATCTGCAGGATCCTCCAGTTGCGGATCAAAAAAGCAACTCCAGATAGTATCATCAGTCCAAGAGGATAAAAGGCATGGCAAATGATGGTACAGAGAGCAAACTTTGATGAATCGCTCCATTCTCCCCCTTTAAAGAAATATGACAAATATGAAATTCTTCATTTCTCACATTTCTGTATTGATAGATTTATCTAGTAGTAACATACAGTGGGTAAAACAAAGATGGCATTAAAAATCCGTTATGAAACCTACCAATGACGAATGCATTTGCAATAATTCCAGATGTCGAAATACCACAAACAAATTTGAGAACAATATAAACATAGATATTAGGTGAGAAACTGATTCCTACTCCAAACACAAATAAAATTAGAAGTGACAGTAGGACGACAAAGCGTCTCCCGAACCTAAACAAAGGCAAAAGTTACATTTGTCACTAAAAGTTATTTTTCAAGTTAAGCATGTTCTAGTAATTGGTGCTCCTCACCTGTCAGCCATCTGTCCCAGAACAAAGGCTCCAACCAGAAGGCCAGCCATGTAGATGGACTGAGATGCCTCAATGAAACTGCTCCTTTCACACACCAGGTTGAACTGACAGCAAAAAACAGCAAAAAGTTCAAAGACATGAATGAAAGACTAAAATACCCATGCTGTAAAACTTGTGTGTGTTAAATCAAGCTTTTCTATATATCTAATTAAGTTATTTGTAATAAAAAAGAATATAAAACACACTGCAAAGTTATAAATAATAAAAAAGGAGTGGACAAAAATGTGAAAAAATCTTAAGTTTTAGTAGCTATTCATGGAGGATACATCACAACATATTATCTCAAACACATATCTTGACAATGAAACATGGTGTCAATATAATTATGATGTGGAGATACATTAGGGACAGTAAAAATGCTCAGAGTTGATGGGGGGATAGACAGAGCTAAATGCTAGGCAATCCTGAAAAGAATAAAGAAAACATGTTTGATGCAGTAGACTAAAGAGTGGGTAAAAGTTCCCCTTCTAATAAGACAACAATCCAATTCAAGTAGCTAGCTCTGTTTCTGGAGGATCTAGATTCAATCATATTTATTTGCTTGACTGACAGAGTCAAATACAGTCCAAAATCTCTCTGAGAATTTTTATCAGGCCTGTAAATTTTGTTTTTTATAGTATACTACTGTCCAATCTTACTGTTGCTTTTCTTTACCGTTTTGCAAAGAAAAACAAAAAACTTCTGTCACTTGATGTGCAAGGCTGAAAGAAACATAGCTCAGAAGGCGAATAGCAATAACAAAGTACTGGCTCAGGAGAGTTAAACAGATTTCCACACCACTCATGTCAAATCTTTGTATGCGAAAAATATTAAAAGGGATGGTCAGTCTTAAACTGAATGTGTTGAACTATCACAATCAGTGTAAGGTTTACTAGCTTATCTTACATACGTGACATTTGTTTGACTGGTAGGAACTGGAAGAGGTGCTTTGCTAGTACCATTTAGTGGTGGTGGGGAGCTGCTGATGTAAATGGAAGACATTTTCTTGTGGTGGTAAAATATCTCCTCAATCCAATCGTCATGCCCCTCTTGGTGGAAGCTTAGACTGAAGACTCAAAACTATTAATTTGTGGCCAAGGCCTGAAGCCACTGTAGTGGTCAGAAAGGTCCACAATGGTAAGGCTTTGGGGTGAGTAAGATTCCTCTCTTTGGAGCTGTTGTGGCTGACAGACCTTTCTAACAAATCATGGTGGTTGGGGACAGTGCCTCTGGACTAGCTGATCATTCATATAGGCATTAAATTATTTATTCTGTGTGGGTACTAATGGGATATGGAGGCTGGGGCTTTTTACTTGGGGCCATCCAGTCTTTGTACACGTGGAACATGAGTCTTGTTCACTTCACCAGCATGAAGTTGGACCTGTTCTCAGAGCATGTCAGACTCTGGCAAGGCCGACCTTTATCACTATGCCTGTTTATAGTTGCCATGAACAGGTTTTGTACCCGCAGGCAAGTGTCACATTTTACATCTTACTGGCTCTCTCTAGCCAAGAACTTACAGCATTTGCTAGTGTAGTTCAGAGGAAAATCACCTTCAAGTCATAGGCTATGGTTTGGTGTAGCATGGATCTAACATGCCTGAATTGGAGGAGTTTTAGTAGTTCTTGGAGTCTTGTTGACCGAGTGGAGCAAAGCGTGGGAGATTAAGAATAGAACAGGCATTTGAGAGAAGTATGGACATTTCACCTTTGTGTTAAAAAGAGAGCTGAGCCAAATAGCAAAACTTTTAATTTACCAATGTGCCTACATTTTTACATTAGCCTATGGTCATGACATTTGGATCATGACTGAAAGAACAAAATACTGGAGATGAGCAGCTTAAATAATCCTCTGCAGGATGGCTGGCAGGGTTAGGATAAGGAGCTCACCATGAGGAGGGGCTTGGGGTAGAGATGCTGGTGCTCCTTCTGCTCAAGAAGAATCAGCTAAGGTGGACAAGTATTCTGTTCTGGATGCCTCTATCTGGAGGTATTTCAGGCCCGTTCAAATGGGAGGAGGGCCCCAGTACATGCCAGAGGGTGTATGCCATTTGACTGGCCTGAAAATGTCTTGTGTTTCTCCTTGAGGAGCAGAGGGAAGTGTCCTCAGAGAGGGAAGTCTGGGTGTCCCCAGTGAGATCCAGACTTACATAACTACCTTTTACCTTACAGTTGTGACTATTTGTCTTCGTTCAATACATGACAGTCTAATTAAATTAAACAATTTATACAGTAGTTTTTTTCATCACAGAAGGAATATAAAAGTGACAGGGTTGGTTGTAAATCATCTTGCGTTTATCACTACCTACAACCATTTTGAACTATTACCCAGTTTACCTGCCTTACCAAATACTAACAGTTTTGTCACCTTATAATGCTTTTTCCACCTTCTGCCTCATATTGTTTGATTCACCTCCTCAAATAAAGTAAACTAAAGCCCAAATTAATATGGGCAAGTTGTCCAGTCTCTAAACCTTGAGCCTACTTCTAGTGCATGTTTAGCTGAATTTTCCTTCTTGGAAAAAGGGAGTTTTACTCTCAAATGTCGCTACATGCATGGTTGGTGTGAGGGAATGCTGAAGAGTCAATGAGTCGATGCAATCAACACGTCTTCCTTTGATAGAAAACTTTAAACCAATCTGACTGTATGATCTGGTTAAAAAGTCTCTGTAAAGTGCCTTTAGATGACATGTGTTGTGAATTGGTGTTATAAAAATAAACTGAATTGAACAAGATTTGAATTATGTTGACTCTCTGATCTGCTCAATTGCTTCTCCCCTATACTATGACATTTGTTTGATTTCTCTTGTGTTTTTAAAACATTAAAAGATGCAATCAATTCTCCATAGATTTAAAACCTCCCAGTCTTGAAGTATTGTTGTAATCAATATGGGTTCTCTCATTTTTTCTGAGCATTGGTTCTGTCTGTTCTATTTTATGACCAACATAGAGTAAAAACGTTATAACTCTTTGTGTGCAATCACATGGCTTTCAGCTGAAGTTTCTGTAGTCAGCACTTATTCCCGTCAGTCAATCATTTAAAGACAAGTATCTTGCATACTGCTGACTAGTTAAAATGATCTTTCTACAGTAAGGGTTTTCTTACCTCTGTCACAATGCTGGAGGCATCTTTGGGCATCTCAAATTCGGATCCATTTGTGCATCCTGATGTATCATTAAGTCCATATCTTTCAATGGTTTCTATGTCCAAACTTACGGGCTTGAACATTTTACATGTGTCAAACATTCCCTCGCTGTTAACGGGTATGGTGAGATTTCTTTGTTTTTCATCAGTCAGGTTGGGTCCCTGCTCCAAAATCCAGTCAGTGTTACACTGGTGCGGAAAGTTCATACCTGTGAACACCTGGCCGATTACATCGAATGCCACAAATATACTGGGGATGCATAGTGCAGCCACCAAACGTTTCTGAAACAAGCCAAATTCCCCGATCTCCTTGAGGATATCCCTAAAGTTGCTCATAATGGTCACCTAAAGTCGTCAGCAAGTAACAAGAACGAGAGAACGCTTTGGTTTTAAAGCTACTCTCTCAGAATGACTCTCATCCCTTGGGTTAATGTTTAAACAGACAATCACTGCTTTTATGACTTTGAAATTGCTACAAGCCTTTCTGCGTTTTTATATGAACAAGTGTACAGCACTAGTTCTAGCATTCTATAGATAATACCACTCTATAATCTAATAATGCCATTTTATAGACAGATATTTTTCACTTTATTATTCAGAAAGTGAAAAAGATTATGGAAAACATTGAACATCCTCTTCATAATATTTATAAACATCATAGTGTTTATAGAAGAAGCTTCTCTAGATCAGGTGCAAGACAGACCGGTACAGAGGATCCTTTCTGCCCACAGCTATCAACACTTACAACAACTGATGAAGAAAAACAAAACAAAAAATGAGTTACTACAACATTTTATTTTTTAATAGAATTGAATGGAATCAAATTGAGGGCTGTATGGTGGAGCAATGGTTAGTGCTGTTGCCTTGCAGCAAGAAGGTTCTGGGTTTGATTCCCAGCCTGGGGTCTTTCTACATGGAATTTGCATGTTCTCTCCGTGCATGCGTGGGTTCTCTCCAGGTACTCTGGCTTCCTCCCACAGTCCAAAAAACAAAACTGTTTGGTAAACTGGCATCTTTCAATTGTGAGTGTGTGTGTGCATGGTTGTTCATCCTTGTGTGTCTATGTGTTGCCCTGCGACAGATCAGCGTCTGGAAAAAACTGCAGGGGACCGGAAGATCAGCATTTTACCATGCCATAGTCATTACCTGGTCGTCATGGCTGGTGCTGTCTTCCTTTAGGCACAGTACAACATTTGTTGACTGGGGGGGAAGCCAAAATCAACCAAAACTATAAGTTCCTTAGTGTTGCTTTAAGTTTCATAAACATTTTTGTCTTTAAATGAACTCCAGACACATTCTGAAACTTTAAAACAAACGTTCAGTTTAGCACAGACAGGAAACTACCAAGACAATTCTAACTCGTCTAACAGTTTGCCATGTTTTTGGTACTCATAAATTTCACAAAATACTGCCAAGTACAGATTATCATAAGGATTATTCTTTTGTAGCATTGTGTTGTGATCTACATTAATGTGGAGAACTGTTTACTTTGTTACTTGAAAATATAAGGATTATAATGTAATATTACATTACATTTACTTCATCAGAAGAAATTACATACTACCAATAACTAAATAACCGGTATTTTGAGAGTCTTCTTTGTGATTTGTGCACTAAATGTCCTATTACTTCTTGGCACAAGCTCTCATTCAATACCAATTGTGTCTGTTAGTTATATAGATTAGGAACTAAAGATCAGGGTATGTTTCTTTAATTTTACCCTTAGAGATCTGTGAATTTAACTCTATAGTAAACTGCTTGGTTGGACAAGGTGAAAGCTAGTAAGATCAGGTTGTAAAAAACAGCTTAGTTGTGTTTTAAGATAGATAGAACAATTAACCTGAAGGCACTGGGAGCAAAGTAACATGCCTAGTTTAAGATTGTGACAGCACTGCATAAATGCAACTTAAATACACTCAATAGTTCATGAAAGTACATGAACCGAAACATTAAAGAGTTTGGTTTCATGTGGTCATTTTTGCTCTCTGCACAAAGTTGAGAATCATTTACCCCAATTAAAAAAGAATCAAATGAAGAAAAAAAAAATACTTTTTGTGAATTCCTCAGAAATTTACAGAAGGAAAAAGAAATACATAAAGTACAATGAGAATCAAGAAATCTTCATACATATTGTCAGAGAATATTTTGTTGATCATTTGATAGTAAGAACACAAATTAAAAATTGGTTTCTCTTATGTAGGTCAAGCATTTTTATGTTTTTGTGGCTTTAAAACAAATAAAAGGGAATTTAGTAGTCACAGGTTAGAGATGTGTCTGAATACAGTGCAACACATAAAAACATCTGTAGAGTTTATGATATATAGTTTAACATTCATTATGCAGTTTATAAGATTGTATAGTTATTTGGTACTGTTGCACACTGCTCAACAAGCTGCCTCAAACACATCTTCATCAGGATTTTCTGTTGTCAGTGTCACTTATCAGCTGAGGATACAAAGAGAGCATGGGTTCAAAGATGATTACGGTGATTAATGTTGAAAATACATTAACAAAAATAATGATAACATTTTTTTCCAAGTGCTGTTACTCACTTTCACATTGAACATTTATGCCTCAGATTCATCATTCCCTCCACTCGGTGTATTCACAACCAGCCACCTGTTCTTGTGCTGAGTATGTCCAAAGCCCTCATCGTAATTTCCCTTTTCTTTGAACAGCTGTTTGTAGTGAAATATGCAGTAGAATTCCCCGTTCAAAGGTGTGTAATTTTGCATGCTAAAAAGAAATAGATGTTAACAGCAAAAATAATTGTCCTTGTTAGTTAGTTATGAGAAGCTTCATCTGAAACAAAAAAACATTAATTAGGGCATAATTCCAGCATTTGCAACGCAACAGTATCATCCATCCATCCGTCCGTCCGTCCGTCCGTCCGTCCGTCCGTCCGTCCGTCCGTCCATCCATCCATCCATCCATCCATCCATCCATCCATCCATCCATCCATCCATCCATCCATCCATCTTAAGAAATCTCTTTACAGTAAAGTGTATTTGCTGCATGTTAACATATTTTGGCCCCTAGTACTGTATGTAAAAAATGTCTAATCTAAAGCATTTGTTTTTCTAAGCGGTGTCTTGTAAATCTCCATAAACATATGTTATGTTTTTTTAAAAATAAAATTTTTAAATTTTTAAAATTTTTTCAAATTTTTAAATTTAAAAAAAAAATAAAACAAATATAATAGGTTGTCTGTTTACTTTAAGTGAAAGTTGCAGTAATGTACAGTTAACCTCAGCAATTTCTAAGATATAGACAATAAAACGTTTTTTAAGCAACAACTTAAACTTTCTATTGTAACAAATGGGTAATGAAGATTTTATTTCTTTTCATTTTACTATTGAAACTAACAGTTAAATAGTAGTACTAACATCAATGAGAAAAAAACCCAATGGTAATATTAAAAGAAAAGATTACTTTACACCTAAGCTGCCAACTTGCACTTAAAGTGACACTGTGTAATTTTTAGCCACCAGATGGTGTTCAAACATTAACCCCCAGGTACAAACCCCCTCTAAAGGCCATTGATGGCATTGTATTGTTTCAAAATTTATTATTCTCCATCCCTGTTTTGGAATGTATTAGCAGAACGCTTTGGACTAGGAGACTCGGAAGTCATGTAGTTACTTGTAAATTTATGGCCACATTCAGTCCTCTTTAAATTTAAATTTTACATCAGAAAACCAAAATATCTCTGATCAGGTAAAGGTACTTTATTTGTCATTATACATACAGGGTACATACAATAAAATTTTATGATCAAATGGAGGATTAGCCTGAGCCGCTGCAACTAGGTGCATGCCCACTAACGGCTGAACTGACCAGCTTTTTACTTTTTTTGTAGGGGAAATTGTAGTGGCTAGAGGAAACATATGCAGACATCAGGAGAACATGTAAACTCCTCACAGAAAGGTCCCTGCCGAGACTAGGACTTTAACCAAGGACCTTTTTTACTGTGAATCAACAATGCTAACCACTGTCACCTTGATGCCAAGTTTTATAGTTTCATATGTGTTGCTGCCTAACAACAACTGTTAGCTCAGTTAGCTCTCATTTCTAAGGGGAGCTCAGACTGGCATAAAGAGCTGCTCTGCATCACATGTCTCATTCAGTCCAACCTTCTCAAGTTACATAGCCAAGTATTTGAAGAGAACAGCAATGTTGAGCATTTCGAGTGCTGTATGTTGACCAGAAAAATCTTTTAATATATCTCAAAATAAGCTAGGACTAAGTTCAAAAGTTTTGTGGTGTTGCTTTAATATAAGTTAAAAGAGTATAATGGTAAAAGAGTGAAGAGATTATTGAAACAAACTCAGAGAAGAGTAAGAAACATTTTGAAATCCCACCTTAATTTTTTCTTGCACTTTTTGCAGCAGAAGCATGTTTTGTGAAAAATGTATTTGTCTGCCGTGATTTTTTCCATTTGGTAAACCGGCTTCTGACAAGCTGAGCACGTCTCTTGAGACGTTTGTTGAAACTGATAAGAAAAATGAGACTGGGTTTATTTCAAGATTTAAGATCAGAATGGTGACTGAAAAAATTATTTATTCCAATGCTGCTGTTACAAATTTAAAAAGTACAAAAGTTCAAATGCAAAGTAGAACAAAAATGTAAAGAACAAGCAACATCAAAACAAAACAGAAAATACCTAAAGCAAGAAACTCATACATGATTGATATATGATTCATAAGATTAATGACTTGGTAAATAACATGTTTGGAGAACATAAACTACAAAAACTATTCTGTTCAGAAACCCAAATCACTGACCTGATTTCCTGCCCACTAGACCTCTGGATATCTTTATAGCTGATATGTTGCTGGGTTTACTACAGCCTGACTTGCTGTTGTTATTGTTTCTGGTTGAGTAGCAACAACAGTGGAGGTTGTGGATGTGTAAAGCTGGTTACCAGAGCAATCTGTGCTCCCATACTTTTCAACTGTTGTCCCTATAATACTGTTCCCTCCACTGTCAGTTTTCACCTGGAGCACATTAAACTCTTGACTTTGTTGGCTTTTAGAAGTTAGCTTTTGCCATCCATTATTAGGGTCAATTTTACCTGCAGTGGGGCTGGTGCATGACACTGTCTTTATTGTTTCGAATTTTCCTTCTGGTCTTGGGTTCATCCGACATTTCATACAGATTGACATTTCCTGTGGTGCAGTCTCAGTGTTAGTTTTTCTAGCTGACTGAATAGAGATGAATTCAGGTGAAGATGGAGGACTTTGCTCTTGCTTTGTGGAAAAGGTATCTGTGCTGGATGTGCTTCTTTCTGGAAGAGAATGTTTCTGTAGTTCCTGTGGTGTGGTTCCGCTTAAAACCCTTTTGTTAATATTGCTAGAAAATGTAGACCCTTTTACATCCCCCAGGGATTCTTTAAACAGATTTGACAAACTTGCAATATCTGAGTCCAATTTTAATGTAGAGACAGACAAAAGGGCCTTCTTAATGGTGTCCTCTATGTCCTTAAGTTTGGCTAAAGTTTGCTCTTTTAAGTTTATTATTTCCTCACTTGCACGCTCAAGATCTCCATAAACAAATTGCATCGAGGACTTGTTTTTTGTTATGTCTGCTGGTAACTGCATCGATTTGTCTTTGGTTTCTACTTGGACCTTCGTTTGTCTCTTCTTGTCTGTATTGACAACCCAGTCGGGAATGTTCTCAAACACCCTCCTGAGAGACTTAACGTCAACCTTACTTGTGTCGCTTTCAATTTCTTTAACTCGACTCAAAATGCTTTCCAGTTGTTCTTGCTTTCTCAAGTGTTCAAAGATTTCCATTGCAGCAGTTACATTCCCGCTCACAATCTCATCCATGTGTACTGACAGTCGCTGTCTGTGCTCATCCTCTGTTTCTGTCTTCCCTTTCTTTTCCCTCATCTCAACTTTGTTTTTTTCTTTTGTGTCCTTGTCATGACTGTTTACTTGATCAGCAGTTATTTCACAGACATTAGATAATGGATCAGCCCTAATTTTGACAACGCCATCTGTAGTGGGTTCCCCTGATACGTGTTTTTCAGTTTTGTCACTAGACTGAACATTTTTCACTCTTTTTGGCTTTACTGGAGCAATCTTTTTTAAAGTCAGCCCTTTACCACCAAATTTCTGGCGGGCTTCATGGAAATTTATATGGGTTTCATCTGTATCATATATGTTGTTTGCTGATGTGGTCTGAGGAACCTCTTCCTTTCCCATAATTCCTATCTTGTGTTGTTCATTTATATTTTTTATAATATTTCCAGTACTTTCCAAGACTAAGGTTAAACTTTGAACTTCAGACTTCCCTTGCAATTGTTGCTGCATTTTTGTAACTTCACCTAAATTGTGATTCCCATGATTGTCCACTGGCCTATTGATAGAACCTTCCTGATTTAAAACCAATGTTGGTGCTGAGGGCTGGGGCATCGGAACAGCAGTTTCTTTGGTTCCCACATGACTAGTTTTGTGTTTCTCTGGGAGCCCAGCAGGATATGGCTGATTGGCTGAATGCTTTGCCTTTAAATGTTCAGGTTTAAGTGGAATTGGAGGTTTGGGGCCTGTGACTCTTTTGCTTTTTTTCAACACCACACCCTGAGTTGGTGTACAATTACTTTCGATTGAGTGTAAAATATTTTTTTCAAGATTAATAGGTTCGTTAGAATGTTGTGGAAGCACAGCATTTGCCACAGCCACCTCTAGGTTTTGAGGTTCTTCAAATGGGTGTGAAGGCTCTGCATTTGCCACAGCTACTTCTAGGTTTAGTAGTTTTTCAAATGAGAATCGAGGCTCCGCATTTGCCAAAGTCACTTCTAGATTTAGTGGTTTTTCAGTTGGGGGTGGAGGCTCCGCATTTCCTGGAGTTGCTTCAATGTTTACTGATTCTTCATTTGGGTTAGGGGACTCCAAATTTGCCACAAATGATTCTTGTCCTTTAGATGGGTTGAAGGGCTCTGTATCTGCTACAGTCACTTCTAGGTTTAGTGGTTCCTTAGTTGGATGTGGAGGCTCTGCATTATCTACAGTCATTTCTAGGTTTAATGTTTGTTCAGTAGGGTGTGGAAAATTTGCATATCTCACAGGTGCTCCTAGGGTTAGTGGTTCTTTTATCTGATGTGGGGCATCTTCATTTACCACAATCACTCGAAGATCTTGTGGTTCTTCAGTTGGCTGTGGAGGCTCTGTATTTTCTAAAGTCACTTCTAGACTTAGTGGGTTTTCATTTTGGTGTGGCAATTGTGGATTTACCACAGTCATATATAGATTAGTTGGTTTGTCTGTTGGGTTTGAAGGTTCCACATTTTCCATAGTTGTTTCTATGCTTACTGGTTCTTCAGTTGGGTTGGAGGGCACCACGTTTTCCACATTCACTTCTAGGTCTTGCTTTTCTTCAACTGAGTGTGAAGGCTTCACATTTGCCGTAATCACTTCTAGGTTTAAAGTTTCTTCAGTTTGTTGTGGAAGCTTTGCATTTGCCACAGCCACACCTAGGTTTAGTGGTTCTTCAGTCTGATGAGGGGGCTCTTTATTTGCCACAATCACTTCAAGGTTTAGTGGTTCATTAGTTGGTTTTGTAGACTCTGCATATGCCAGAGGTACTACAAGATGTAGTTGTTCTTTAGTCTGATTTAAAGGTTCTGAATTTTGCAAAGTCACTTCAGGGTTTGGTGTTTTTTTATTGGGGTGTGGAGGCTCCACATTTGCCACAGTCCCTTCTTGGTTTAGTAGTTCTTTAGTTAGCGTAGGAGGTTCTGCATTTACAAAACTCACTTCAAGGTTTAGTGGCTCCTCAGATTGGTGTGGTGGCTCAGTATTTGCACCTGTCACTTCTAAGTTTCTTGGTGTTTTTGTTTGGTATGTTTTTGTGTTTTCCCAAATTAGCTCTCGCTCTTGATTTGATTTACACATGGAGCATAGATCTGTAGTGATGTTCTGTTGAACATCTTTTGTCGATATTTTCTTATTAGATTCATAGCAGTGTTTGTATATCATAGCTGCTTTAAAGTCTCCTCTTGTGATATTGATATTGGACTTCTCCAAGGAATCCAATGCAGCTTGGATTGTACCCTTATAAAAAGTTTTCGCTTCTTCTTGTACAGGTGTTTCTTCTGAACATTGTGGGTAGACCATTGCAGTTTGACTTTCTTCATTTTGATTTAAGTCTGTAGATTCTTTACTTATTTTTTTCCAGGTCTCAACAGTTTGCACTTTTGTTGAATTGACATCTTCATAAGCCATTTCTGTGTTTAAATGTTCCCAGGTAGTTTCAAGTCCTGAGATAGCTGCTTGGGTTAATAAAGGCTTGTTACTTTTATCCAAGCATGGTTTTACGTTTGTGTTTTCTTGATATAGTTCTGTTTCTGTTTTTAACAGTCTGGAGATATTTGCACTGGGAATGGGCATTTCAGACAATTCTTTGGTATGAATTTCCTGAAAACATGACTCATTTTCAACCTGGTGATGAGAATAACATGCTGTTTGGTGGTCAGAAACTTTATCATTCACATGTACAACGTCTGCCATCTCAGGTTCATAGACCCTATTAACAGTCTGACTATCAAAATTTGACACATTTTCATTAGGATCCTGGACAAAGCAGCATGTGTTAAAATTTTCCTTATGCTGTGGTAGCAAGAATACCTCAGTATTGCATTCCATAGAAGATTGACTTTTTCCAGAAGACACTTTAGCAGACATAAAAGACTTACTATGAATTTGACTTTTTCCTTCAGAGAACATGTTTTTTAATCTTTTCACATCCACTTGAATGCACTCCTCTGCTGGATCAGTTTGTTGCTGATGTTGACATTCGTCCTCCTGTTTTAAAGCGGTATGATTTTGACAGAAATCGCTATTTTGAATGGTCGGTTCATCATCATGTAGAGATCTCAAATACTCCAATTCACCCTTTTCAATGTAACGTTTGAACAATTTCACATTAGGCCCAATTGACTCTGACAAGGATGGGGCATGACCACTTCTTGACAATAATTCAGTATGTGTTTCAGATTCTCCTTGCTCTGCACTTTTTGGAGGAATGTAACTCTTTACATCTTTTTCGTCAAAATACTTGTAGAGAGAATAAACAATGACTTCAGCACATTTTCTGGCATCTCCTTGAATTATCACTCCTTTTCGCAGAGAGTTGTCCTGATTGAGAATATCCTCAACAAGTTGAAGTACATTGGCAGTTTTTAACTCAGTGTCTTTGTTTGCACTAAACTGATGCTGAAAATTCAGTGCATCCAACACTGTGGCCTTCATAAACCCTTTACTATCCTCCTTTAGGTATGTGATTTGATGTTTTAGGTTTACCCGTGGTAGCAGCTGGACTATGAAGTTTTGTGCTCCACCTTCAGCCAACTCATCATATTTTATCTCAGGTCCCTGGTCTGATATTGTAAATTTTGACTTTTTAGCAATCATTGTCTCATTTACCTCAATAATTGCCCCATCTGAATGAATGGCTTTTACGTGGTGTAGGAAATGTAATGTTTCTTTGATATTTTCCAGTAGCATCTCAATTTCATCCTGATTCTGATGTCTAATTTTGTCAAATGGCATTGATTCAAACAGATGTGTTCTGCTCTTTACATTGGCAACTGGAAAGTCTTCATTTCCAAGACTGCCTTGATTGTGAGTTTTCGATGTATGATAGTATGAATTCTCTCGTTCAATGTTTGTTGAAATAAAAGGGTTATTTTGAAAAAGATCTTTGTTTGTAGTTATAATTTCAGTTTCTATTTCTGAATCAGGAAATCTTTTTGAACCCTCCTCAAGTGAGGGATCATTTCCAGAAAATACTATGCTACAGGAAAAGTCCTTTTTAGTACTTTGACAAACACTACTATTGCACAGCATTTTTTCTTCGGAATCCCGTTTTATGCTTTTGTTTTCTTCTTGTATGATGTCTGCAGAATATACCTCAGATTTTCCAATTATTTTTCCAGCTATATTTTCCTTCCTTTCCATAGGAACATTGCCCTGAATCTCATGTGGCTTGTGTATGGCTGAAGATTGATTTTCAACAACCCTTTTACTTGCTTCAATGTCTGTTTTTACCATCTCTTCCTCAACACCTTTGTTAAAATCTGATGTTAAACGAGGAGACTTCATCACTTCAAAATCCGTAGTTTTAGGTTCCTCTTTAAGACCTTCAAAAACAGCAGCTATTTTCCTAGGCTGCTGACTTTCCAGTCCCTCCTCTGCCATATAGATTTTTGGGTTGTTGTTGTTGCTTGGTTTGCGGTTTTCAAATATCAAGCATCTTGAAAGAACATCTCCCTCATATTCAGTTTTACCCCCCAACTTCATTTCAGAGCTTAAAACTTCAGCAAACTCCTCATCAACAATGTCATCTAGCTTTTTTAGCTCTGGGCAGGTATGCTTAAGAAGCCGCCTCAACTCAGTTTTCTGTCGTTGTTGGAATAAAATTTCCCTGGAAAGTTGGAATGAAGTTAACTGTTCAGAATGAGCCCCTTCCAGTCCTGTATCATTCTCTTCTGCTTGCTGGGGCATGGAGTCGTCTTTTCTTTGCTGGGAGTCTTCATTCATCTTAAAGAATAAAGTATCAGTCTTACTATTTCCATCTTCTTTGATAATAATAACTTTAGTGAAAGCCATGCTTCACAGGAGGTATCAGGGTCAAGCTAAATGTGATTACTTACATTATTAGGACCAATGCATTACCACCAAACTCCGGCATGCATAATGCCTGAAAGAGCTCCACAATGGTGGATTTCAGTGGATTAGATGAACACCGAAAATAATCAGAAAAACTTGCACTTGCATCAATAAATTAATTCACAAAATGAGTGATGCATGCACTATTAAGAAAAAAAAAACATCTCTTGATGTTAGTTGCAGATCCTTTAAGGGGTATTCATGTCTTGAAATTGCCAACCATGCTGATGTTAGACTGGATAAAGATCTGAGGAATTCAGTGGCAAAGTCACAGACTAAAACTAAGTGGTTATATTGTTCCATGATCCACTTCTTATTGGTGCTTGAATTGTGGATATTGGTCAGATTAGGCAAGCTGGCTGGTCTGTGACCATGCAGCAACTTTGCACCTTATACCTGTAAGGTCAAACTGTTTGTGGTTTTAGTTGTTTTAGAAGAAGATTATAGTGGAGAAAATCTTTATGTTATTTTTAAAGGGTAAATTAGATAGTTTTCCCAGCCAAATCCACACAAAACGAAACAAAAAAAACTGTGACATGCTGCTTTACCTTGGTTGGTTTTACCAACTTCCCAGAGTCTCGTGGTTGAGTTTGATCCTTAAAGAAAGCAACACTTGTATTATAAGTCAAATTATTCCACAGCCAGAGTATACTTAATTCAGTTAAAACCCAACAAGAACCGAAGTTTATGGTTAGATCCTCCTCAACTTCAAAATCACAATTTAAATATTAAAACAGAAGGGGTTTACTTGTAATTCTTTTACAGAAGGGTCTCTGGGGTTTTGAAAATCAACCAGTAATGTTAGAATCTTACCATCTGAACTAGTCTTTTTGTTGTATTTTAACAATTTTTTAAAATTATATTTCAGTTTACTATATAAACTATAATGTTTTTTACATTAGATCAAAATGTCTTATATATAAAAGAAAAGTGAACTCTGTTCTAGCTGTTCATGTTTTGCTGTTAATTGAAATGGAAACAGCCTAATATGTTAATGTTGTGTGAATAGAGGTAACCTGAACTGCAACGTATATTAACTGGAATAACTTAGAGCATTGTCCTTTGGCTTGTGTGCTTATTTTTAGTGACAGCATGTAACTGTACAGAGACTCATACACATTAGTTCAAGTTTCTTTTTTTCATTAAAAGTAAAAGCTTTTGCAAAACTTGAATTGTCTTTAATTCACAATGTTGGGTTTTACCTATTACATTTATAATACAATACAACAAAATTAAACTGTTTAAAAGGGTAACAGAACATTGTAATGCTAAATCGTTTTCATAACATATTAAATTGCTAGATTTTTTGGCTCTCTGAGCTGTTGGCTTTCAGTAAGTGTTGCTGATTAATCAATTTACAGCAGTTGAAAAGCCTTGCACAATTATTTGGCAATTTTTAAAATGATTTTTGTCTCATGTATTTAAAACATTTTTTTAAAGCTCTGTTGATAAACAAGGCTTTAAAACTAAATTAAAGTGGTATGGTACAATCTTTCTGGTCCAACATTACAGTATTTTAGATACATAACCCTGTAAAAAATTTATTAGCTCAGATTCTGACTGTTATAGAGTTCAAAACTGCTTCCTGACCATGTGCAGTAGATGTATAAACAGATGGTAGGGTACACTAAGACTGGACACAGTTTGTGTCAATGTCCTGACATCAGTCCAGACATCTTTACCAGAGGTGTCAAAATCTTTAGTTTATGCTGTTACTGTCAATATGCCAGAAAGTTATTAAAATTAGCATTTGATATGCCTTTCATATGGACAGTTCTGGCAAAAAAATTAGTTAAATATTGATTCTTGTGTTTTTTCACATTTCATACGGCATCTGAAGCTTTCATAATATTATTTGCTCTGATTATTGATACAAGCACAAAAGAATATGTAATAAATGATGTAACAAGGTATATAAATATTGTTATGTTTTTTTTTGTTTGGGGCGGGATATGAAAAATGAATATATTGCAAGAAAATGAAATCATAGTTTGAGGAAAAATCTATTTATCGATGTTAATCCTGATTTCAATCTATAACTAAAACTATTTTAGTCTGACTGAAAAGAGAAAAAAGAAATCATGTAACAGACTGACCTTTACAACCTTTGGACTGCTTGTCGATTCCCGATTTGCAACTTTTGACATATAGAGAGCAGACAAAGCTTTGACAGAGATAGACAGCACCTCTTTGGTTTGACTGAAAGAGTTGTCTCTTAAGTCTACAGCTGACTTCCTCTTTTCATCTGCAGAAACATCAGATGGACAAGCTTGAAAATATAACACACGATGTGCTTTGCATGATGGTTAAAAAAATCCTAGTGAGAGATGCAATAACAGAAGAGAAATTTAAACAGTGAGTCATCTTTTAGCATAATGTTTAATCCTCCGGTGTTAATGTTTATGTCACCAAAGTGTTTGTTAGTAGGTACTAATTTAGGCTCCTGCTCAGAGTGCTTCCTGGGCTGATATTTCCCAGCTGTCATGTGGCTAAGATATAAATGCATACTTGTGCTGGACTATGAAAGATGCGTGACTCCAATGATGCAAATACTGGCACTTACACCATAAGTGAATCCCTACAGCTAAGGCTAAACAAAGTTACAATTCTCTTTATAAACTGTAATAAGTCAACTTTATGATGATAAAACAGTCTGTTTAAATTCCAGCATTAGAACAGAGCCTTTCACTTACATTGACATCCATGCTATAAGTGGATGAAGACAGTACACACACACATATAAAGACA
>JAUZNJ010099158.1:5833-21442 GCA_034780135.1 Jordanella pulchra
AAATATGATTTTCATCCTTTATTTTGACACGTTTTTTTCACATGGGTAGTGGTTTTCTTTGCTCAACATTATAAAAGATGCACTTAAAAACAAACAAGGTGTGAAATAGGAAGCACACAAAGCAGGATCATCAATAGCTAAATTGTTTACCTTCTTCATTTCGATTTTTGAATTTCTTTTTTTTCCTCTGGACCCGCTGACAAACCAAATCACAAAGACCCACATTTAACAGGTATGTACAGGTATGTTAATGTTTTTGTACATTTCAATGTTTCTGTGTGTATGTCTGAGGTTTAGTGAAAAAAAGTGTGGCTCCAGATAAGCTGTGTGGTGATAACTGCTTTAAAAGACGATTTCTTATCTGCACATCCATTTTCAGACAGAGAATAGGATAGGTTTTATTAACTTTTTTTCCATATTAGACTGGCACCTGTGTGTATCGCTTCCAGTTTATTAATTAATGAAAAGCTTCTAGTAACCATTCACTGGTGTTTGGATTAAAGTCTTTCAAGCACCACGAGTGCCTTAATATTTGAGAATTTAATTATAAATGTAGTATCATTGCAGGAGTTTCCTGGTCAGTCCAATATACTCTTTCAGTCTGACAAGTTCTTGGAGAAGACATTAAATATTTGAACAAATAACCCATCCAGAGGACTTATTAAACTTTTTCTGTTACTTTCTGCAACCTTTTAATCCAAACATTATTTCTTTTCTAAACTAATACTTCTATTAAACACTAATAGTTGTAGAAGCTCAGAGTTACGTAGGTGATAGGGTTAAGGTCTTTGTTTTTGTCTTTGTTGTGGTGTTTTGTCTTTGTTTTACTGTCAACAGATCTTGTTTTAAATTGCCGAGAAACTTTGTTTTGTTAATGCTCCATAGTTACCTCTGTTTTTTGTAGCGTTGGTTTGTTAGTAACTTTACAGAAAAAGTTATCGATGGATTTTGCTTGAATTTTCACAGAAGGGGCGTATTATAACCATTGACAAAAGATTCAATTTTGGTAAGTATATGGATCCGGTGTGAAGGGGGAAGTCACAATATATCGGGGGAATGAATTGATTGGCGGAGGTCTGTGCTCTCCGAGTGCTTTTCTAGTTTTAATTGTAATAATAAAGTAGAAATCACAAAATCACCAAAAGACCAACAGATTCATGACCCATTAAGCTTAAATATAAAAAGTATCTGTAACGGTTTCAGTATTGGTATCAACTACTTAGTTAGCGTTATCATTGTCAAGTTTTTAAAATTAACAAGAATGTTGGGCAAACATGAATTTGCCACCTAATGGCCAAGAGGATTTAAAACTGTACCTAACTCCTTTCACTGGATTATCGAGATGTATCAGGACATCTCAGATATAAAAAAGTTGGGTTTCCTTATAAACTTAGTCAAGAGATTGTAAAAGCAATTATTTTTTCTATAGTGTGTAGCAAATATACCAGGATTTCTGGCAAAGAGAGCTTTTTGTATTTCTATATTAGTTAAGTGGTTTTGCAGGTTTAGGCTCTAGTGTAGGTTACACATCATCAACAGAAATACTGGCCACCCACATTTCTTTTCATCTTTCTCTTGTGCCTTTAGATACCCTTCGCTCTGCCCTGTGGTTTGACAAGGTCTCCAGAAAAATATTAGAGTAAAATATTAAGCTGCGTACTGGGTATTGTTCTGTGAATTTATGTGACTAAACATGAGATCATTTTTTCCAGTCTTCCAGTTTTCCTTCATCCCTTTGGCTTATCTATTTTCCTGTGGTTTGGGGAGTTTGTAGCTGTATGTCTGATGGCAATTTGTATGTTTAGCATTTTTTTAACCCCTCTACCCTCACACTGCACTTCCATTTTTTATTTTTGCTTTGGGCTCTATATGAAGAAGGTGTAGGGAGTGACAATAAATTATTTTTCAAATTAGGTTATCGTTCCAAAATGACACATTCTAACTGCTCTGTGACAGTTAAACATGTCATTTGGATTAAAAATGTAATTATTAGGTTTCTCTTTAGTAATAGTGAGAATATAAAAAAGATTATTAGAAATAGCTTTCTGTTTTTTAACCCTTGGCATATTTCTACACAGCTTTGGATATAGGCATATTATTAGTATATTAGAAAAACATTTTTTTGCAGTCTACCTCCTTATTATATTGAGACTTATTAATCTCACTGGCAAGCAGGATAGAAATGTCCAGAGAATCCCACAAAGAAACAAGGTAAAAAACATACCTATTTTATTGCATTTGCTCTCACCTATTGTGCACCTGCCTTTAGTTTTCGGTTGTACTTTGGCTAATCAGACAATTTATTTTTTTATTGTGACTCAATTTTTTTAATAGATTAGGATAATAAACGACAAAACCTGTTGATCTTGGTCTAAACTATGATATTTGTTACCTCAGGACTTGTTAAAGCTTTATGCTGGATTAAGGGTTTTCTTTTTTTGTGACAGTAAATTAGCTAATCAAATTTAAAATTAAGTAAATAAATGAAACTGGTTTAAGCCTCTTGTTGCTCTTCTATTTATTTATTT
Source organism: Jordanella pulchra (assembly GCA_034780135.1). Classification (NCBI taxonomy): domain Eukaryota; kingdom Metazoa; phylum Chordata; class Actinopteri; order Cyprinodontiformes; family Cyprinodontidae; genus Jordanella; species Jordanella pulchra. Next base: position 8,362 of record JAUZNJ010099158.1, read on the forward strand.
TGTTATTCTAAAGAAGGGTTAGGTTATTCAACAAAATCTCACATGTTAAGCTCTGTACAAGGCACTGTTCAATTATCCAGAATTAAGCGTATAGCACAGCTGTCAAACATACCAACACATGATCACCGCCTCAATTGACAGGTCAGAGAAGCAGTAAAGGGAGTCATGGTAAGTCTGGGACCTGTCAGATGACGGGTCAAGTATTAGCTACCATTTTACTAGCCTTTATGGAGAGGCAAGAAGAAAGAGGTTGTATAAAAGATGCCATTGGAGGTCTGTTGAACCACAGTGAGGGCTACATTATGCAATGGGAGAGTTGCTTTTTTGTTTGTTTGTTTTTACCAGGGACAGAGAATCTTCTCACAGCTGAGAACATTACAGTCGAAGCTAAATAGAGGGGAAAACCTGGGAGTGTCTGTTAGAGGCTACAGAAGCTTTGAGTTGGAGCCTTACCTTCAGCTCAACACAAACCTAAACCCACAGTCAAAGCTACAATGGTACAAACTCATTGGAAAAATAATGGATAACTGATTTTTTTGTTCTTCCTGTGGCACTTATCTAGATGTTCAAACTCTACGGCTCTCAGCGGTTAGGAATCTTACAACTTTAAAATGTTAAAAAGACATATTTTCCAAAACACTTAACAACCATGCAGCACTCGGTGACGGTGAGGTTTGCGGTTGTAATATCACAAAATTTGAAATGGGTAAAAAACATCAAAGTTAAATAACCTAAGTATGTCCCTGGAAAATACAAGAACTGTCTCGGTTAGGGCCAGGAGGAGTAGGATTGTTGACTGCTGTTATAAAAGCTACCAACCTGTCCAACCTAATAAATAGAAACAACTATAGACAATGGTCTCTGTAACTTCTTTTGAGTCTGCTCACCCTCCTATTAAATAAGTAGAAATGCACAGCAGAATATATCTGTAATGCCTTCAGAAGATTTCACAAATGCCGGCTGGTCTTCAAAGGATGGGCTTTGATAGAAAAGAGGCTATGTGACAGCGGTTGCAAGAGTCTGACTGGTGGAACACTTAAGCTTTTATGACCTGCTGCCATTTGGGGCTCAGGGAGAGAACAGCACACCAACCACATAACTAATTAGGCTTGGCCATCACGGGTGTGTAAGGTTGGGGATTTGTGGATTGCGGGCTGTGGATGTGTCTGCATGACTGAATAAGTTAGTGAGCCTGTAAATGTGTGTCGTGGGCCGTTGTACGTGTGAGTCCAGAACCTGGAGAATTGCGTCAGGCAGCCGTTTGTTCTCCATAAAGACTCCACAGACTCTTTTATGTAGGAGCTGCCGCCAGGCTTGGAAACTTTGACACAGGAGATAGAGACCCACAGCCAACCTGCACACACACAAACACCCACATTACAGACACACACCAGATACTGCTCCTATCGGGGCTCAACCAAACACTCTTGCTATCGTCTCATTTCTCTGACCCTCCTTTTTCTTCTCCTCATCAGAGGATCACAAAGATAAATGGTCATGAACAGATATGAGTGGAGGGGTGGGGGACGGGGGGAGGAGGCTCATTGGGTGTCAGACGTGGAATGTGTGTGAACTGCACACTGCCTCCTATAAATCAAGGAGACAAGTGGGAGGGGGAGAAAAGGAGGAGAGAGAAAGCATGGCAATAGAGAAGAAGGGCAGTCGGTGTGAGGGAGTGATGGGATGCATGACAAGATTAATGGAAGAGCAATGAGGGAGGAGGTACAGGTGCAAGAAAGGGAGAAGGCTGCAAGTTGGGTTTGGATAAATGAGAGTGATAACACCAGAGGGAGGTCATGGGGGGACAAATTAGAGAGAAGTATCACTTAAATGTTCGAATAATAAAAAAATAATCTCCAAATTTTGAAAGTTTGAAAAGTAGTCAGGACAAACTGAATAATCTGTAACAATCAGATGATTTATGAATCATTAAAAAAGGCTTTAACTGGAACAAATACCACACCCTCAATAAGTCTCCCTTAAAACAGTTTTATGATATTCACTGGTGTCTTTTTCAGGTTGTAATAAATCTTGATAAACTCTTGATTTGTGGTCACATTCAGCTTTTTGCTAAAGCGCTTACATTGATTCCAAACTGAACATCCAAATTCCTGTTAACTCATAGGCTGGATTAGCTGGGAAGAAATAAACAGGATTATTATAGCATGAAATATGCCTGACTTCAGAGAATGTAACCCTGTAAAGAAACAGGACTTCACAGTGTGATGGTGGAGATAATTAGGTGATGCTTTAATTTTAGAAAATAATCTAATTAGCTGGTCAGATACAGTTAGATTAGTTTGATTTACTCGATTAGAAGTTAAGAAACATAATAAGACTAGAGTTGGATTCTCAGCTAGAGCTGGATTCTCCTCCAAAACTTTCCTTTTCTTTTCATTTTCAAATCTTAGCTAAAAACTGTGATGGAAAAATACAAACTAAACATTGCATTGCTGCAGAGTGTCAGGTGAAGTCAAGTCTAATTTATTTTATAGATCACATGTAAAAACAACAGGTTCTTAACAAAGTACTGAACAAAAAGAACATCAAGATAAACATTAATATGACAACATTTGGGAAGAATTCAAGTATAAAACACAGAGGAATACAATTCTAGTAACAAGTTAGTCACAGTCGGTCAAACGCCGAGGAAAACTGATGTTTTTAGAAGGTTGTTTAAAAAAACAAAATTGAAGAAGACTGTCTAATACACAGTAGGATGGGAGAGTATTCCAGAGATTAAGAGCCACAAGTAAAAAAGGTGTTTAACCTCTAAGCTTCATTCTTGTTTTTAGGACAACCAAAATCAGCAAAACAGTCAGATAAATGATAGATGCACAGCACAGACTGTTTATTTTTCAAATTTTCTATACCGAACAGAAACAGCAGAGTTGATTTATAATTATACGTAGGTTTGTACTTTGACTAGGACATTGCAACATTTGATTATATTTATTATAACTCAGTGTCTCTTAGGAGCAGACAAAAATGGCAAATTTAGAGTATTTCAAAATTGGCTTTACAACAAACAGAGCTTCTGCAGGTGGAAAATACTAGTTATTGTACAGTACTGTTTATTTTTTATTACTTGTGTCTCTTTGTTTTAATTAAAACATCATAATAAAAATGCCCACAAACATTTGACTCAGTATTTAGGAACCTACTTCTTGTCTTCAGTTAAGACATACATCTATCTGTCATCTTTCTCAGAGCTACATTTTTCATTTTCTCCTTTTTTCATAAAAAAGTAAAAATCTAATTTATTGCCAAGAGGGTAAAAAAGAAAGAATTTTCATTTATCGTTGGAAAAAAAGCCCCCTGGATACTGTCAGCTTGGCAATTTGGGTTTACGTGATGCACTTGGAGAGTATTGATCTGAACCGTTCCACTGTTACTCTCTGTATGTTTGAGTCTCTGCCCAATTCCCAAGTTACTTGCTGTGTTTCTTCCATTTCACTCTATTTAGCCTCATCCATCCTCCCTCTAAATTTCAGCTACATGATGCTACTAAAGCTCTGCTTCCCCATGGAGACGCTGTGAGTAATTTGCATTGTTAGTTCTCCCTCCTCACATATTTTGAATATCGGCCAAATTCTTTTTTCTCTGTGTCCTTGCATGAGACGGACAGTGTGCACATCTGATCAAACTCTGGCTCCTGGAATTAATTAATTAATTAAACTATTCCTGGTTTTGGAAAACATGAATTCTTTAGTGCACCTGTTTATGTTATCAATAATAAAAAAAAAAAACAAAGCGCAAACCCTCTTATAATTAACTGAACGGATCAATATTCCATAAGTTTAACTGACTTTATGTTGAATTCTCGTTAAAAGGGATTTCTAGATGTTCTTGAATGGTAGATAAATATTATTTAAACAAACAAACAAACAGAGTAGAGGGATTCAGAGGATTGTCAAAGCTCCTTCAGTAAAATATCATCTTGCATCTTGAATGTTGGCAGCTTCAACATTTTATTTTATTCATTCTGCCCTGAATCAAAATCTCTTTCTATGACCAAAGCCTCAGCTGTCACACACTTAGGTGTAACTTCGTGATACTAAGATCAGTTGAATTTCTGATTGGCTCAGTGACTGGAGTGTACCAGTGAAGTTTGTGGTGGGAAACTAATCCCACGTCTTCAGATCTCGTTCCCTTTGCCTGACAGTTTGACGGTTTTTTATGTTTTTAAGATTAAACTCTGGGTTTGTTTTCACAGAGTGTAGTCATGCCTTTTCTAGCCAAACATCCCAACATTTGTTCTCATCTCTTCAAAGTACACCATTACAGAAATCTTGTGGTGTGCAAACTTTCAGAGTAAAGACCTTCTCCTGGGAACTTTTACAAAACAAACAGAGCTTCAGTATTTGCTAAAAACGTTAAATCTCGTTGGAATGAAATTTAACCAGTTTGGACATTTGACATCATTATAAATACCTTATATTATAATTTCAATGCAAAATATTACTTTTTCCCCCTAAAGTGCAACAGATATAATTACACTAGGGCTGTTTTAGGTCCAATTTGACCCGTATTTATTAAAATGGATTTTAGATTCAAAGGTGAGGGTCAAACAAAGGGTAATGATGGTTTTATGGTGAGTTCCTATCATATTTGTCTTTATTTCTGCAAGAAAAGGCACTTATTTAATATTTGAAGGGTTATTGGGGAACTATGTGGAAGAAGAATAAAATCTGTACAGGAATCGTCTAATCACGTCTCATAAAGGCACTTTCAGTGATTTGAGATTATGGAAGCAATGTTTAGGTTCAAGATTCATTAGATGAGATCTTTAAGTTGAGGAAGCAGGCAGCAATCTTAGAGCAGGAATGGTACGAGGAAACATTTTTCTTTCTTTTCATTACAAAGATTTATCATGCATGCATAGATGCAGCACGAAACAGTAATTTTGAGTCAAAGGGTTATAACTGTACTTCAAGCTGAGATCGGGAGGCGGATGGGGCTACATACTGGAAGAAAAGCTGTTCAGATGCTGCAAAAGACTTGAAACTAGGGAAGTTCACCTTCTAGGAGGAAGAAAAAAAAACAACTCATCCATAAAGAAATGGTTTAGATCAAAACATATGACCTAGTCAAAGTCCAGATATGTGTCTAATATGTTGCCACCCTGACAGAAACTTTCTTCATGCTGATTATCCCTGCGTCCCTTTGAGGTCATTTGTAAATAAAATGAAACTGTACATCAGCTTCCTTTCCGATTCTGTTGTCAGTTTATAAAAAAACTCATTAATGCTTGAGACTTTAATGTGACAAAGTTTAGGTGTAAAAAGTTCTGGCTGATGGCAACAAGTTTATTCTCCTCTCAAAGTAGCCGAGTATTAACCAGCTGTTTAAACCGTTAAATAATTTCACTGGTTTAAAACTGGGAAGTTGTGAAATAGGTTATCCTTTATTCCATCCTGTTGTTTGCCTGTTAAATCCAGCCTAGTCATATGACAATAACCTGTTTATCAGTACCTTATAAAGGTGCTGTTTTTGAAAAGAAGCCATTATTACTTGGCAAATAAATTGAGAAAATAAGCTCTTAAAACTATTTTTTTTAATCCATTTAGGCTTCAAACTCTGGGAAATAAAAAAAACTGTTAATAAGAAAAAAAAAGCCCACCTGAGGGGTTAAGCTAATATCTACCATCACGTGATAAGAGAAGATAAGCTGACTAAATTGAAGCTCCTTATCTTTCCTCTTTTAGGCTGCTTTCAATAAGCTCCCTAACTCTTAGCACCTAACAGCTAATTAGGCTTCCCACTGAAAGGCAGGGAGATCTGAGACCCTGTGGAGGCAGGGTAAAGAAAACACAAGAGATCTTCATGCTTTCTGTCGACACTTCATCAACCAACACCACCAGCTTAGCAGAAAAGCAGCTTAAAGAACGGAAATTTTACACACCAGGAAGCATTTGAGCTACTATGCATAAAAGATTGAACTAGATTTCTGAATCTGAGGGGCCTGATCGAAAGAGACGTGACTAAAATTCCATATGTCTATGATCCTAGACTCAAACCTTCTCGCCAACAGAAATACTTGGGACTTGTGTGAGATGAGAATTGCATATTTATTTAATTTTCTACAGTCATAGCAGATACGACACTGTAATTGTGCCACAAGCTTTATAAAGACGATTTATCCAAACTCACTTTTATGACAAGCTTTTATCAAAACAGTTTGTTTCTGGGGAGGAAGTCCTAAAAAGGCAGAAGAGGAACATTCGTTACTTTCATATCAAGTTTGACAAGTATTCAGCTGATTTTTTTGCTTCCACTGTTTTTATTTGTGGTGCTTCTGCGCCACCATCAGGCAGTGTAGTGGAACTACATCCCACTGATCAGTACCACCAGGGAGGAGTTTCTGTGTAGGACTTCTTTTAACTTACATTAAATGGTTTAAAACTGGCCCAGAAAATGAGGTTATATTAAAGACACCTCTAAAATACACAATTATATAAATCAGGCGAAAACCTAAACATCACTTTTTCTCTTCTTCTTGGATTTTTTCTGCGTTACTTCATCCTCTGATGTTGGATCAGTCCTGCTTTCAAGTTTTCTTTTTTTGCTCGGTTTCTCACTAAAGCTAATTTGGCTCTCCATGCCGGACACCTCTGTCTGCTCCTCCTCGTCTTTCACATGTTTCTCCTTTTTCTTCTTTCTCTCCGGAGTTCCCCCGCCGTTTGTGTTCTCCGTAGACCCGTTCAGAGCCGGTGCTGCGAGGCGGTGCGGCTGGCCCGGCGCTATCCTTGTTATCTCTTCCTCCGTCTCTTCCTCTTTGATTTTCTCCTTCTCCTTCTTTTTCTTCTTCTTCTTCTTCTTGGGTGTGTCATCATGGCACTGTTGGGTCGGCTCTGGGACTGGTTCTGGTTCTGCTTCCTGCGACTCTGGGGCCGGCTCTGCCTCCTGTGGTTCCTGCTGACCAGCGGGAAAGCTCGAGTGGGAGTTTTCACCCAAAGCCATGAGCTCCTGCACACTGTGAAGCAGAAAGTGAAGCAGAAAGTGAGAACACAAAGGAGAGAAAAGCCTCCACAATAACGTCTAGAATAACTGTTAGTGCTTTACACAAAGATATTCTCCATTTCACCTAATTTGAAGATTTCTTTTCATTTTACAAAAGAATCTTTATTTTTATGATTAAAAAGTATTATAATTTCTGATGCTAGAGAGCATTAGCCAAACACCTGGACAAGTATAGCCGTTTAAACTCTGCCTTTAAATGTGCAGCTAAACAAAAATCATTCGAAAGCTTGTTCAAGTTCATGGCATCTGTAAGACTTAAAAATCCCTGGATAGTGAAGTAAATCCTGGTGAACCAGAAAACTGAAAATATCTCAAAGGGTTTTTCAGCAGGGTAATAAAAACTGAAACAGACAAAAGACGTTCAGAAATTGCAAAGAAAAGCTTTTCTGTCAAATATAACATTTTCTAGAAAAAGGATACTGCAAGAATTACTTCGTATTTTCTAAATGTGATCACATATAATTATTGAACTGTTAATCTCTACCTGCGTAAAAAAAAATGCCACTATAAGAATCTTCCTGTGATACTGATGATAAAATCAACTCACAAAATTCAGTACACTTTTGCTTCAATAAGGTCAAAAATTAATTTATAAAAATCAATCACAGTAACTGTGTTTTGTATAAATGCAAAGTAGGTAACGTTTGTAGGGAAACTGCGTTTTTAATGTTGCATTTTTCTTTATTTTTCTTCACATCAGTATTTGTTTTTGAAAGATTCAAAGTCGAATTTCAAACACTTTTGAGATCTTTTAAAAGACTCTAATCGTTTAAATCTAGGACCAACATAAACTGCAAAAGACAGAATAAATAATAAATAAAATCAATACGATTTTATTTCACAAACCAAACTACCAAAAGGCATATTTAGGAGCCTTCTGAGAGGGCAAATTTCCAGGGGCTTGTAGATATTTCATAAAGTAAAAAAAAACTATCATTTAGGAGGAGAGTTTTATCGATCCAGTGGGATACAACCCACCAGCTGCGTCTCTTACCTCGTCTTCTGGAGTTGACCTCTAATCAGCAGCACCCCCGCAGAGTCAGCATCCAGCGCCGTCACCTTAAACTCCAGCTCCGTCCCGATCCTCGGCCCTGCGTCTCTCCACGTTTCCACGGAGACTAGATTGGGTTTGGGGATGCTGGCGTTGAAGCAGCCGTGAACGAGGCAGCCTACGTGGCTCACTCCGAGTTTATTCACCTTACCCTTTCAAAATAAGGTCAAGCTTCAGTGTCAAGGAGTTAGAACACATTCACACTGCCTGGATGAGGAAAGCTGCAAAAAGAACCATTTAGTAATACTTTCATTTTGGTTCCTTTATATTAAAACATCCTTTAGAGCAGGTGTGCTAAAGTCCAGTCCGCGAGAGCTATTATCCTGCTTTGATGCGCCCCATTTTTAACACACCTGAAACAAACGAGTGGCTCGTTACCTACCTCTGATGAATTGAATGAGAGGACAGAGCCTTTAGATTCAGGTGTGTTAGAGAAGGACTGGACTTGAGCACCCCTGCTTTCTTCTGTTGGAACAAAATGCTTTTTATTTCTGGCTTATTGCTTAGAAATATTCTTTTTTTCAATCTGCTTGCTTAAATCCATTTATAATACAAAAACTAACATGTTTTCTGAATAATGTCCACTTTACCTGCAGTTTCTGCCCCTTCTTGGGTTGGAACACAACAAAGTTGGCCTCGATGTCCAAGTGAATGTAGCCGCTGTCGTCGTAAATGTCTCCATGCTGTGTAGTGATCCTGATGTTGTCATATGCTAAAGGAACTCCATGCAGACTATTGGATACAGAGATATTAACAAACCAGGTTAGTGGTGCAGTTTAACACAATTAAATGAACAGAAAGGACAACACATAAAAATAGCAGTTATCAGCAGAAACTTGTGATTCATTAGTTTTTCACCATGTAACAGAAGCATTTTATACAAATAAAAACTCTCAGAGATTTGATTGAATAGGTTTGTTATCTTACGTTCTTTAATGCACCTTATAAACCCGATCAGTTCCTTTATCCCGTTAGGTCCAGAACATAAGCTTATATAAGAAACCCTCCCTTTGTATTTCAGGTGATGAGTTGCATTTAGCAAATATGCAACAAGGAGGACACATTCAGTTACTTTTCTAGGAAATGATTTTCAAAATGGACATTTTTGCAATACCTTCAAGAAGATAGATCACACCTAAAGACAACACTGTTCAGGGACTATAAGTTGATGCTATATAAAAAAATAAAAATTAAAAAAATAAATCATTTCTGATTTTGTCCTCATATTTTCAAATCTCTCTGAAGCCAGGAATTCAGATTTTTTGGGGCCTTTTTCTGTTATGGGGTTGAAGTTAACAGCGCGTCAAGTATTTGTGCTTTTTTGTCATCTTTATATCACGATATGAAACAGACTCTTTTGCAAGAATATTATGAATGAAGGATTCTGTACAATTTTCAAGCACTAACAACTCACATGTTTTCATCTTTAAGTAGAGGCCAGAGGCTCTGCAGAAATCTTTAACAATGGAAGTAACAGGAGTAATCAGTGAAAAGTCCTTTAAAATAAAGTGTTATCGTTTAGTTGAGTAATTATAATCTCCTTTTGTGCAACAGTTGTACCTTTTAGATGGTTCAATAAAATGTGAGAGTAGCTGTGTGCAGAGACAGGCAAACTCGCCAGATATCTCTCTGTAGGTCAAAGAATGACAATAAACAATAAGAATTATAGTACATCATTTTAATAGTTGTGTATTATTAATAGCTAAAACACGTTTTTTCTAATACTTTACGAATAAACTGTTTAATGGTGTTGAAAGCTTTTGAGAAGTCTAAACACATTATAAAGCTTTCATTATAGAGATCAGCATAATTAATAGGATCTAACACAGGTAATATTGTTAGTTATACGTCTCATGTTTATGTCCCAAATGATTTACTGGGTAAAACCCTTATTAAATATTGGTGTAATAATCTAAAGATCCAAATAACAAATCTTAAGAAAGAAAACAACAACAAAGTCTTGATAGCAGACTAGTCTTTTCTTTTGTTGCCTCTGCAAGGACAACAGTTGTGTCCAAAGCAATTTATGGAAAACAAAACATAGAGATAATATTATTTTTAAAACAACCCGAGAATTAATTGTAAAAAGATACAATAGAATAACGTGACGCGTGATTCATGTGCATAAAATAAAAATATGAAAATACGACTGAGAAAAGTAAAACTCTTCTTTACAAAAAATAATAATAACATATTAATAGTAATGTTATTACCTGCGGGAGAACTTGAGTAGTTCGGCGTCCAGCTCCTCCCGTATCCCCGTCCTCTTCTTGTTCAGATAGACGGGCGGCAGGGCTATGTGCCTCCGGTGGGAGTTCAGGACCAGGCATGAGTAAGGGGCCGACAGCAGCTCTGAGGCTGCCGCAAATGACGGGATGACGCCCGCAGGTCCAACCGATTCGCGGGACTCTTGACCCGGTTTGACTGGCAAACCAGCAGCGGGGAGTTCACCTGGCATTTTCACGTGGTTTTGGTCGTCTTCAGCATGTTCCAAGTTCGCCATGCTGCAAACGGAGAGGAAGACAGACAAGAACTTCCGCCAGCTAGTTTTCTTAAAAAAAAAGCGATTTATTTTTAGGTTTCCCCCTGCCGGTCAGACAGTGGAATGACATCTTGAGAAGACATTCGAAATGAAAAGTAGAAACGTTCAAGATAAAAAAACACTTCATTGAAAACAGGAGGGCAAATATAGACTGGATATAGATAAATAAAAAGAGAAATATATGTAAAAAAAAAACTGTACACTTGATAGATGAACAAAACCTGTCTCAAACATGTTTGAATTTCAGGTATTTTGTCAATAATACTTCTAAAAATGAACATTTTTTTTTGTCTGTATTAGATTTTAGCGAGTTATACGAGTCACTAAAATTTAAAGGCTTATAGATAAACAAAATGGTTGAATATTATTTAGACCCGGGGTCCTAGTCCATCAATCTTTCTTTTTGATTTTAATGCTCAATGCAGTATTGGTTTAAAAAAATCATTCAGTTATAATCATACTTATGCTATATTGATATTTTCTCACATTTACAACAAAACAACCCAGATGCATGTAGGAAACAAATTTCTCTATATGCCATATCTAAATTATTAAATTATTTCTATTTTGTAAAGAAAGGCCACTTTTTTTATCTTACGGAACGCTGTCATGTAGAGGTTCAAAACTGTTGCTAGACGAAAGTTAAGGCCTAGTCCACACAAAGACAATAGAATATAATTTTTCAAACAGTTTACAAAACATTGCATCCACAGGAGTGCATGCTGGAGCACTGATGACATAGCATGTCTAATCATTTACAGGCACTGCCAAAGAATCCCATTAAAATGAAAAGAGTACATTTCATATACACCTAATCTTGTCTTCGTGTTGTTGGGGCCTCAGATAAAGCCCCAAAGACTTGCAGCTGTGACTGCAGGGAAAGGTGGTCAAAAGTAGTAACTCAGGAGGACTAATAAATATGCAAACAGACCACAGTTCTCACAATCCAAAAATCATGAAAAAACAATGAAAAGCCTACAGAATATATTTCTTCTGATGATTTTCGATGGTGTGCATTAATAAAACAAATGTTTTAAAATATCTGGAGTTTTGTCAATTGTAGAATTTAAATCACACACATATGATGAGTCAGAGTCTCAATGGATAAAAAGGCCACCAATCCAAGAGTTTCACTGTTCATTTAATGTAGGTTACATCATGCCCTTCATTATGTAATCCTCAAATTGCTCAAGCCTTGATCGGATGCTCGTTAATTCTGTATCCTCCTCACGTTAAGATCATTAGGGTGACCTGGGGTGTCAGATGTGTGCTTGCTTACATTGAGACTCATACAGACTCATGGACTGAAAAAAATCCTGACGCTTAGGTGTACACAGATCTAGTGTTACGCTTTTCTGACAGGGCAGCACCACGAAAAGGTCACATGATTCAGCGTTTCTCTCTTTATCACACATAATGACTTCAGATCTGGCAGAGTCAGTGGCACCATGGCCCTGCTCCTGTCTGCTGTCACAGTGATAAATAGTGACTTGATTTCCGAAACAGCAGGAGCTCCCAGCAGCTGCTCCTGCAAAAGGACACGGCTAACACAAGCAACCATGCACACAAATGCATATACACACTTCTTTTACACAGTGGTTCATAATTAAGTACCAAGCAGTGTGATGTTGTTAGAGCAATTGAATGTCTTCACGAGAGGTCTAAGTGGTGTATGTGTGAGCTTATGTTCTGCTGTGAAGCACTTCCTTTAAGCAGGTTTCAGATGAGCTATAAAGCAAATTTACTTTATTTTATTGAGTGTATATTTGGTATAGAAGGCATGAGCAGAGCCAAAGCAAGACATGCAGAAAATATGCTTTCCCAACTGAGTCTGTGATCTGACATTATAATAATGTTTGTCAAAATAAATATTTAACAGTATGCTTTATGTAGTAATTGTGATAACTGTGATGTATTTTATTCTCATCATATTTTAAGAATTTGAAATTACTGATTTAAATGATTTGATGGGCTAGTTATCATTCAGAGGCAATAAAGTAAAGAGGACTGAACATTTTACATTTCCAACCCCGCAAAAAACTAAAAATGATTATATAAAAAAGTGCATCCTTTTTCTTTCTAATTCATTCCCAATAAAATATACCAAAGTTCTTGGTTGCAGCATGTTAACCTGTAAAAAGGAGGATTCAAGGAGTCTTAATAATTTGTAAGGTGCTGTTCATCACCAATGAAGTCGTCCAGCTTATGAGACAAGACAGTATTGACTTTACAGAAATGAATCACGGTTTCAGCAATATTTCATGACCAGAATGGAATACCCCAGTCTGGGTTGATTAGTTCACAAAACTCTGTTTACTTTGGTCCAAATCCCTAAAGGGCACCAGAAAGGCCCCCCTTTTTGCTTTCAAAAATGGCTTATTTATTTTTTTGTACCCAGTTGTGAAATTCCCACAGTGTTTACAAATAACTGTAAATCACTAAAAATGTAGAGTATTTCAATTTTC